>LNAC01000871.1:0-29334 GCA_002007465.1 Ailurus styani | reverse complement strand
TTCCATGTTCATGGATTGGAAGAACAAATATTGTGAAAATGTCTATGCTACCTAGAGCAATCTACACATTTAATGCAATTCCCATCAAAATACCAGCAACCTATTTCAAAGAAATGGAACAAATAATCCTAAAATTTATATGGAACCAGAAAAGACTCCGAATAGCCAAAGGAATGTTGAAAAAAAAAAAAGCAAAGTTGGCGGCACACAATTCTAGACTTCAAGCTCTATTACAAAGCTGTCATCAAGACAGTGCAGTACTGGCACAAAAACTGACACATAGACCAGTGGAACAGAATAGAGAACCCAAAAATGGACCCTCAACTCTATGGTCAACTAATCTTCAACAAAGCAGNTGGGAAAAAGACAGTCTCTTCAACAAATGGTGTTGGGAAAACTGGTCAGCCACATGCAGAACAATGAAACTGGATCATTTCCTTACACCATACACAAAAATAGACTCAAAATGGGTGAAAGACCTCACTGTGAGAAAGGAATCCATCAAAATCCTTGAAGAGAACACAGGCAGCAACCTCTTCGACCTCAACCACAGCAACTTCTTTGTAGGAACATTACCAAAGGCAAGGGAAGCAAGGGCAAAACTGAACTATTGGGACTTCATCAAGTTTAAAAGCTTTTGGACAGCAAAGGAAACAGTCAATAAAACCAAAAGACAACTGACAGAATGGGAGAAGATATTTGCAAATGACATATCAGATAAAGGGCTAGTATCCAAAATCTATAAAGAGCTTCTCAAACTCAACACCCATAAAACAAATAACCCAGTCAAGAAATGGGCAGAAGACATGAACAGACATTTCTCCAAAGAAGACATCCAAATGGCCAACAGACACATGAGAAAGTGCTCAACATCACTTGGCATTAGGGAAATACAAATCAAAACCACAGTGGGAGGGTAGGGATAGGGTGGATGGGTTATGGACATTGGGGAGGGTTTGTGCTTTGGTGAATGCTGTGAAAGATGTAAGCCTGATGATTCACAGACCTGTACCCCTTGGGCAAAGAATAAAAATAAAATTAAAAAAAAAAAGAAAAAAAAAAAGAAAATCTCACAGAACAGTAAAAAAAAAAAAAAAACACAGTGAGATACCACCTCATACCAGTCAGAATAGCTAAAATCAACAAGTCGGGCGCCTGGGTGGCTCAGTGGGTTAAAGCCTCTGCTTTCGGCTCAGGTCATGATCTCAGGGTCCTGGGATCGAGGCCCGCATCGGGCTCCCTGCTCAGCGGGGAGCCTGCTTCCCCCTCTCTCTGTCTGCCTGCCTCTCTGCCTCCTTGTGATCTCTCTCCCTCTGTGAAATAAATAAATAAAATCTTTTAAAAAAAAATAAAAAAAAATAAAATCAACAAGTCAGGAAACCACAGATGTTGGCGAGGATGCGGAGAAAGGAAACCCTCCTACACTGTTGGTGGGAATGCAATCAGGTGCAGCCACTCTGGAAACCAGTATGAAGGTTCCTCAAAAAATTGAAAATAGAGCTACCCTATAACACAGCAATCGCACTACTGGGTATTTATCCTAAAGACACAAAGGTAGTGATCCTCAGGGGCACGTGCACCCGAATGTTTATAGCAGCAATGTCCACAATAGCCAAACTATGGAAAGAACCTAGATGTCCATCAACAGATGAATGGATAAAGAAGAAGTGGTATATATATACAATGGAATACTATGCAGCTATCAAAAGAAACAAAATCTTGCCATTTGCAACGACGAGGATGGAACTAGAGGGTATTATGCTAAGTGAAATAAGTCAATCAGAGAAAGACAACTATCCTATGATATCTCTGATATGAGGAACTTGAGGGGCAGGGTGGGGGGTCATGTGCATTAGGGAGGGGAAAAATAATGAAACAAGATGGGATGGGGAAGGAGACAAACCATAAGAGACTCCTAATCTCACAAAACAAACTGAGGGTTACTGGAGGGTGGGAGGGTAGGGATAGTGTGGATGGGTTATGGACATTGGGGAGGGTTTGTGCTATGGGGAATGCTGTGAAAGGTGTAAGCCTTATGATTCATAGACCTGTACCCCTGGGGCAAATAATAATAAAAAAATTATGAAAATGTCTATGCTACCTAGAGCAATCTACACATTTAATGCAATCTCTATCAAAATACCACCAACTTTTTTCAAGAAAATGGAACAAATTATCCTAAAAATTATATGGAACCAGAAAAGACCCTGAATAGTCAGATGAATGTTGAAAAAGAACACCAAAGTTGGCAGCATCACAGTTCCAGACTTCAAGCTCTATTAGAAAGCTGTAATCATCAAGACAGTGCAGTACTGGCACAAAAACAGACACATAGATCCATGGAACAGAATAGGGAGCTCAGAAATGGACCCTCAACTCTATGGTCAACTAATCTTTGACAAAGCAGTAAAGAAAAAAGACTGTCTCTTCAACAAATGGTGTTGGGAAATTGGACAGCCACATGCAGAAGAATGAAACTGGATCATTTCCTTACACCACACACAAAAATAGACTCCAAATGGATGAAAGAACTCAATGTGAGATAGGAATCCATCAAAATCCTTGAGGAGAACACAGACAGCAACCTCTTTGACCTCAACCATAGTAACTTCTTCCTAGGAACATCACCAAAGTCAAGGGAAGCAAGGGCAAAAATGAACAATTGGGACTTCATCAAGACCAAAAGCTTTAGCACAGCAAAGGAAACAGTCAACAAAACAAAAGGAGAACTGACAGAATATGAGAAGATATTTGCAAATGGCATATCAGATAAAGGGTTACTATCCAAAATCTATAAATAACTTATCAAACTCAACACCCATGAACAAATAATCCAATCAAGAAATAGGCAGAAGACATGAACAGACATTTCTGCAAAGAAAACATCTAAATGGCCAACAGAGCCATGAAAGAGTGCTCAACGTTACTTGGCATCAGGAAATACAAGTCAAAACCACAGTGAGATATCACCTCACACCAGTCAGAATGGCCAAAATTAACGAGTCAGGAAATGACAGGTGTTGGCAAGATTGCAGAGTAAGGGGAACCCTCCTACACTATTGGTGGGAATGCAAACTGGTGCAGCCACTCTGGAAAACAGTATTGAGGTTTCTCAAATGTTGAAGATAGAGCTACCCTGTGACCCAGTAGTTGCACTACTGGGTATTTACCCTAAAGATATAAATGTAGTGATCCGATGGGGCACATATATCCAAATGTTTATAGCAGCAATGTCCACAATAGCCAAAGTATGGAAAGAGCCCAGATGTCCTTCAGCAGAGGGATAGATAAAGAAGATGTGGTATATATATTTACAATGGAATCCTATGCAGCCATCGAAAAATGAAATCTTTCCATTTGTAATGACGTGGATGGAAGTAGATTGTATTATGCTAAGCAAAATAAGTCAATCAGAGAAGGACAATTATCAGTTATGATCTCACTGATATGAAGAATTCAAGACAGAGAATCATAGGGAAAGGAAGGGAAAAATGAAACAAGATGAAACCAGAGAGGGCGACAAACCATAAGAGACTCTTTTTTTTTTTTTAAGATTTTATTTATTTATTTGACACAGAGAGAGAGATTACCAGTAGGCAGAGAGGCAGGCAGAGAGACAGGGAGAGGAGGAATAAGGGTCCCTGCTGATCAGAGAGCCAGATGCAGGCCTCCATCCCAAGACGCTGAGATCATGACCTGAGCCGAAAGGAGAGGCTTTAACCCACTGAGCCACCCAGGCGCCCCCATAAGAGACTCTTAATCTCAGGAAACAAGCTGAGGTTTGCCCTAGGGGATGGGGGTAGGAGGGATGGGCAGCTGGGGAATGGACATTGGGGAGGGTATGTGCTGTGGTGAGTGCTGTGAATTGTGCAAGCCTGATGGATCACAGACCTGTACCCTGAAACAAATGATACATTATATGTTAATTAAAAAAAAAAAAGGACCAGGTGGCAGTCTTTGCTTTGCCTATTCCAGAATCCTGGCAGCAGCCAGACTTTCCAGAGAAGATGACTCTGCTTACTCTCAGCCCTGGAAAAAAGGTCTTGGAAATGTTTCTTGGTCAGCAGTGGTGCCCTTATTATGTGTCTGGAGTAATCTGCTTTCTTACTTTTTTTTTTTTTTACAAAACAAACAAAACCAAAACCTACTGTGAAGAAGCAATCTGGTGAATTCCTTTACCATAATGTGTCACCAAGTTCACCAAAAATGACTAAGCAGAAATTTCCTGTCTTCTAGCTATGTTTGGGAACCAGCTGCCCCTACTGCAGGGAAGAGGCTGGGCCTTGAGTGGGTGAAGCTCACCAGGGTGGCAAACACAAGAGTGAAAACATTGGACATGAGGAGACTGTGTTAGTGTACAACACATATCAAAGTAATAATGCCTCATATCTCACTTCGCATGTTTCAAAACTTTGATAGGTATATTCTTTCACTTGTTAGAACCCCACATTGTGCTAATGAGAATAAGGTAGAGAGCAACTCTTCCAGATGAAGGACCTGAATCTGTGAGATTTAACTGAAGCATAGTCAACCTGGTTAACATATATGAGGTAATACTGAATTAACAAATGCTTAAATCCAAGCAGTTTAACAAGTAAGTATTTCACCACCACACAGGGTTCATTGCTTGTGTTTGCAGTCAGGGAGAGGCATTCTTGTATCTACCATGTGGCTGCACCCTTCTCCAGATCTTCATCATGTCTTCCTCATTCAGCTAGTGCACAGGGAAAGAGTTCATTTTTATTAGCCAGGCATGGAAATGGCAAATATCACTTCTACTCACATCCCATTGGTCAGCACTCTGTCCTATGTTCACATTTAACAACAAAGGAGGCTGGCAACTGTAGCGTATCTCATGCCCCTGAAAACAAGAGAATTTCTGGCCTGCAAAGAGCAGTATCTGCCACAGTTAGTGACAGATCACAGGAAATGCCATCACTTGGGTGCTTTTTACGTTGGACACCTTCCCTTTTGCTAGTGGTCACTCCGAGCCCCAGTTTCAGATTCAGTTTGCTCAATTCCTCAGCATGGGCAGTGTCCCTAGGAGAGAGGGCATATTCACAAATCCCATTTATTTCACCATCCACCAAGTCATTCTAAAAGTCACACATTCTCTCAAGAGGATTTCAAGAAACAGCCAGATAACAGAGAAGCGAAATGAGCTTTGACCATATCTGGGAATTTGAATTCTGACAGGGACACCTCAATGCCATAAGTTTGTCATTCCTCTATTAAATTTTGTGATAATAATTTAACACAAATTCTAGCAAGGTATTTTGCCCAGTTCTGAGATTTGTAGATAGGAGCTCGAGGAGGTGAGAGGGGGAAAAGTCCCCCTTTGCCATTTCAATCCAAATACCCACTTGCTGCTAGTGATGTGGAGAACCCGCAAATGTTTCTAAAATCACTGCTTTTCTCACCTTCCCTGGTTCCCTAGTTCCATGCTTCTTTCACTCTTTCCAAACTGGAGTGTTTCCTCCCTGTGTTCTTTCCTCTGCTTTCCAGTTTCATGCCTCATGCAGGTGTGTGTGATTCTACCCAAGATTTCTCTAAGCATAACAGAAATTTCTCATAATTTGTGACTTGACCAACTTTGTGCACCCCCCCCAACTGGCTTTTAAGGAGCTCTGGGATTCAAAGAATGAAAATAGGGTATCTGGATGACAAGTAAGGTTCCTAGCCACGTAGGGAAAGTTCACATGCATGTTTTAAATATTTTTCAGGACGAAACAAATTGTCTTTCCCAATGGTGAGGACCATCTTAATTTGCACTAGCCTTGGGCAGCTGGGAAAGTAATTACCTGTAAAGTCCAATAAGATTTAAGGAATTTGGCTGTGTGTGTGTGTGTGTGTGTGTGTGTGTGTGTGTGTGTGTGCACCCACATGTGAAGCCTAGAGTCCTTCCCTGGCATTTATTCCAGTAGAGAGGTAAAGGGGGAGAGAATATTTCCCTTTGTCACCACCATGCGCAAAGCAAAAGGAGTCTCCGTCTGCTCTTGGGACTCTGTTCTTTATGGGGGTCTGTCAGGCTTTTTCAGTTTTGACTGACTTAAGTGACAACATTATTCTTTTTTAAATTATTATTGAAACAACAACATTCTCAAATCCTTTTCATTATTTTTTCATAAGTTCTTGGATTTAGTCTTCTTGTCTTCTTGTTACTGCAGCATCTGATGTTAAAATAACATTTACCCTGAAGCTTTCATCAAATTTTCACAACATCTTTAATATTTTTAACCCATTGCCAGTGACTCCTCCTCTGGCTTGCCATGTTGGACTGGAGCAAAAAGAAAAAATCTATTTTTGTATGTGTGTATCTATCTATCTATCATCCGTCTATCTCTGTATCTATCTATCATCTATCTATCTATCATCTATCTATCTCAGTACTTCTAAGTGGGGTAGAATAATATCATTTACTCTCTCACCCAAAATGAGAACAGTCTGCTGGAGACTCACTGGTTAAAGAAACAACCTTGACACTGTGGGGCTTCAAGTAAAGCAATTTTTTTCTTGCCTCTTGTCCTTTCCTAACTGGATAAAGGAAAATTTGTGAAGCAAATGCGTCTTTAGTCTTCTACCTAGGGCCTATCATGTTGTCCTCAAGTTGCTCACCCCTGTCTGCACAACACATTTCTCAATTCTCTCTTAGTCCATCCTTTCCCTAAAGTGTCATTCATTCACTCACTCATTCATTCATTCATTTCCATCCATTCATTCATGGGCATTGATTGAGTGCCCTCTATATGCTGCGCATGTTTCTTTGTATGAGGGATCTAAGCTCCCTGTTATCTCTAAATTTCAAGATCTGAAAGTCTAGTGAGAGAAAAAACAGACTCTGAAATAGTTTTGTACAAGGTATCAAGAACTCACCTCAAAGTGCCATGACAACACAAAGGCCAGTACAGCAACTCTGCCTGGTCACCCGGAATAGGGGTTCCAGAGTGGAGACAGCTGACTAGATAAAGACAAATTGGAAAATCAGAGGAGGATAGTCCGGATGAAGCAAAAGCACGTGTATGGTTACATATGAAGAGGGTAAAGTACTCAGGGGAAAAATCTAAAATTCCATCTTCTAAAAAATCCCACTCCACAAAATACATTTCCTTTAATACAGACCAGTGGTTCTCAATATTATTTTGCAACCCTGACATACCGAGAGATACAATGTGCTGTCACTGGTAAAAGTAACTCTGTGATTTGAAGCATATCACAGTGTATGTGCATCTCTGCAGGGGGAAGAATCATGGGGCATAGTTCAGGAAAATCCCCAGGAGTGATTTTGGCATACTTTAGTGAAGAATCATAGGCACAGATGCTCCTAGGCAAGAGTGACCAGTATGTCTTATCTTTCCTTGGTAAAATTTGTAATACAAAAAAAAAAAACAAACCAAAAAACCAACCCTGTGATAAAATAGAAATACAAATTTCAAAACCGTAAAAGGAGAAACCTCTTCAAGAAGAAGAGGAATAAGGATAGGTAGATTTTTATACTGTTTAAAATATAACCCTATAAATAAACAATGACTTTACTACCAGTCTCTATAGATAGTTCTTTTTTTTTAAAAAAAAAATGTACCTCCAAACCTCATTCTGTTGGAGAGCACCCTTAAAAACTGTGGCATGAACAATGGGCATTAGAAAATTTTAAGGTAAATTATGTTTAGAATAAAATAATGGATAAAGTAGAAACAATATTCTAGAAGATTCAGCTTGGTATCATTCTCGATTGAAGTGAAGATTTTTCTCTCATTTGCTTCAAGTCTGTATAGAAAAAAAAAAGTCACATCCGCCCCAGGAGATTCATTACCATATGGAAGAGTTGGGGCAGAGGGAACAGTCAGAGTAGAATAGATAAAGATGTTCCTAAATATGAAGGTCTCTGGAACGGTCTTTTTTTATGTTGTCTCATAGCACGATGAGTGTAGGAGCTACAAAGTGATCAGACGGTAAATTTAGAGCCAATAAAAAGGAGACACTTCACAGGGCATGTAGCTTGCTTGTGGGAATCTCTGACATGGAAGGTCAAGGAATTAAATACTAGAGTTGGATTTATACTAGAGCTGACTGTTTTTATGGCCAAGACAACATTTATTGGTATGCTAGGATAAAGTTAATCAAGTCTGTGCTTCACGGTGGGGAAGCAAAGATTACCTCTTGAGAGTAAGGAAGGGATCCCTCCCAGAACACCACAGTATACGCACTTGCACAATCGTTTAGTTTTCTGTCCTCTCTGGAGGTTATTAGAAGTTCAAGTAAGATGTGATGAGCCTATCGGCTCTTAAGAAAAAATGGACATCACTGTGAATTTGCCACATTTTCTGGGGTGTGCAGGCTTTTTTTTTATGTTTAAACAATTTCTCACAAGGCCTTTTAATTCTGTTTTTAATTCAGTTCCTAATCCTGTTCCTAATTCTTTGTGGCGTCAAAGGCCAATATCCCAAATTCTCTGATTCCTTTTTCTTCTTTAAAATCGGCTTTAATACATTGTAGGGGTGATGGATTAAGTGAAGACTTAGAATCTATTAATCTTGCAATGTATTCTACAGTCCAGTTCTCAATTATTAATGACCATTTTAGTATTTCTTTCTTTCTTTTTTTTTAAATAAGCTCTATGCCCAATGTGGGGCTTGAACTCATGATCGTGAGGTCAAGAGTTGCACATTCTACTGACTGAGCCATCTGGGCATCCCTTTTAAAGACCATTTTAGTGTTAGCGTGTTAAACCATCTTAGGGTAGTATTAGTGTGATGTCAAGTTGACAATCAGCAATGCCAATAGGTCTGTATTTGGGGAGAGAAATTTATAGTTTGGACTTTCACAAAGAGATTAAAAAGTACCATCAAATTGTTAATTACTGATTAGTCTGAGACCAATATTTCAGAGCTTGAGTTGACTAGATTAGAGACAGTTTAAGGTTGAAGAGGTGTAGGGCAGCCCCTAATGAGCAGCTTAATCATGAAAACATAATCAGGGTTCAAATCCTGGCTCTGCCAGTTAATCTCCACGTGACCTTGATTGACCATTCACCTTCTCTTGACCTCAGTACCTTTCTCTATAAATTGGGGATACTAAAATCTAACTTTTAACGTTGTGCTGAAGATTGGACTTAATCAGGATTTTAACAGGGACCATTTTGTCCCCCAGGGAGGGTTTGATAATGTCTGGAGACATTTTTGGGTGTCACTAACTAGGGGAGGAGGTGCAACTGACATGTACTGGTAGAAACAAGGGGTGATTCTAAATATACTGCAATGCACCGGGCAGCTTCCTATCCACCCTAACAAAGAATTAGTTCATCCAAATGTCAACAGAGCTATGCTTCAGAAATGCTGGACTTAGTTTGTATTAAGTGACTAGAATTGTATCTGGCAGAAAAAAATGAATGTTGTCTGTTATAGGTGGAATTGTGTTTTCTAAAATTATATATTGAAGTCCTAGCACCCAGTACCCTGGAATGTAACTATTTGCAGATAATGTCTTTTAAGAGGTGATAAAATTAAATTCAGGTCTTTAGGGTGGGCCCGACCCAATTCGACTAGAGGTTAGAACAGAGGACACCAGGGGTACTTGTTCACGAAGACCAACCACGTGAGGACACAGTGAGAGACTAGCCATCTGCAGGTCATAGAGAGAGGTCTCGGAAGAAAGCAATCCTGTCGACAACTTGATGTGAGACTTCTAGCCTTTAGAACTGTAAGAAAATAAATTCTATTTTATTATGATCATCCCTGTAGACTAACGCAGCAACAGCTACTATTATCATTATTATTCAAAAGTAAGTACTCGGTTTTGAAAGAAAAAAATAGCACAAGACTCAGAAGTAGAATATTCTACTAGCTTGTCACCCTGTAAGCAAAAGCGTACCTAGAGATAGTAAAAACAAATTAAACAATGGAAATGCTTAGCCCATGGATGTGACAAAGTTTACCATTAGCAGGGATTCCAGTGGCTAAGACCTTATCCTCACAGAGTTCACACAGGTAATTCTGAATAGTTACTCATATTACTTGAGTCCAAACTAACCATGACCCGACATTGTGAAGCCTATAGGTAGGTGACCAGTAGGTGATGTCACAGATTCTTGAGTGAAATCTGCAAAGGGCACAAAGTCAGCAAATAAATGTTCTTCTTAAAAGCTGATGTTCTGGTCCCACACAGTGAGTGGAGCCCCAATTCTGATCTACCCGGTTTGGCATCTGCAACTGAGGATTCTTCTTGTGTGGCTATCGCCACCCACCACCAAAAACAGACCCCTTCATACTCTCATCCCTTAGCTCAGACCTTCATTTGAAATGATAAGTTCTTACTCCTCTGATAATGAGAAGCCAGAAAAGACACCAAGGCAAAGAATGTTTCTCCCAAGGCTTAGAACAGAAGTTGCCTGACCAATGTTTCCCTAAACAATCCCCTCAGACCTCCTCTTTACTTGTTCCTTCTGAAAGGAAGTTAATCTTAGACATCAGGTATAAGGGGAGAATGTCAGTAACAATGAGTGGACGTTAGGTGATGCTTTAATGAGGATGAAGCATTGCTGCTGTCACCACATGCTTGTACTCAATTAGAAGGAAATGACCATTATATTAATCCATGGTTCAGGAGGAGAGCATAATACTTGTGCAGGTCTCACTCCCATTTTCTTGGAGACGACGAGTAGAGATAATTAAGGAAAATACAAAAGCTAACCACACAGAAATTTATGAGAATTAAAAAATGCATCTCTTTTGGTAGGCACATGGAGCATTCATAGTCTTATTGGAAGTGGACTCAAAAATTTGGAAGAGGACAGCAGTTTGTTCCAGCAAGGAGAGCCCATTTTGGAAGGCTGCCTGAATTTCAGCCCCAGAAGTCCCCACCTCCACATGTCCTTGTGCAGTGAATCAGAATGCTGGAATAGTTTACCTCTACGGTTGTTATAACTGTAACATTCTTGGTTTATTAGTGAAGAAACTGATGTCTAGAGAAGTAAAGTGAAGTACCAACTTGAGACAACTAGTTAGTCATGCAAGGGGCCTCGGGATGCAAGTGTTCTGATTGCCAGGACATGGCTCTTTCCATTCTACCATGTGTACTAGGCATTCACCCTGGAGGACCTTCCCAAGGGAGACTGAAGATATAAGGACCACCAAAATGGCACATCCGTTCTAGAACATTCATTCTTTTTGTTCTCATCCTCCTAATTATACATCTCTGTTTCTTGAATGCTCATATCCCTCCACTCTTAGACTGTAGTGTATTCAAGAAGATTGGATCATAACCAGGAAATATTTTTCAGCATGAAATACATCCATAGTACAGATTACCATCTAGGTTTTTATACAAGACTAAAATGTTTAGTTTCAGTCTTTACCAAATCTAGCAACTCTCAAATTTTCTTTTAATAAAAGAGCACTAATATATTATATAGATGTAATAATAAAGTCAAATGAGATTTTTGAAAAGAGATAGAGGAATAAAGGTGCTAGAATTGGATAACAGAATTTGATAACTATGAAAATAGGGGAATATATCAAGTAGGAGTAAAAAAAGAGGAAGATTTCAGGTCATGCACTCACAAATCCTGGTCCAAAGCTGGTCTGCTTATTATTTATGGTCTTTGACAAGCTACTAGGTCTCTCTAAATCTTGGTTTCTTCAACTCTAAAATAGGGAAATTATATTTAACGAACTGGGTTCTAGCAAAAATTGGTGAAAATTTATGTCAGCCACTTAGCATGGTCATAGGTGATTTATTATTGAACTTTATTGTGCTTTGCCAATAATGTGGTTTTTTTTATAAATTGAAGGTTTGTGACAACCGTTCATTTAGCAAATTTATTGAAGTTATTTTTTTTTAAACAGCATTTGCTCAGTTTGTGTCTGTCACATTTTGGTAATTCCTGCAATGTTTCAAACTTTTTCATTACTATTATTTTTGTTCTGTTGATCCATGATCAGTGATTATAACTCACTGAAATCTCCAATGATAGTTAGCATTATTTAGCAACAGAATATTTTTTAATTAAGCATGTATGTTTTTATACATATTGTATGCATATTTATACTACTCATACTATTGCACACTTAACAGACTACATTATAAGGTAAACATAAGATTTATACGTACTGGGCAACCAAAAATTCATTTGCCTCTCTTTATTGTGATATTCACCTTATTGCAGTGGTCTGGAAGCAAATCAACAATGTCTCTGAGGTGTGTCCATATCGAGTAGGGAGGTAGATGGCAAGAATGGCCCCTCTTTGTTTCCACAGGCTTTTCAAGATAATGTCGCAACACCTTCTCTCAATCCATGGAGTCTAATTCTGTACCTAAGGAATGGAACCTCATCCTGTGGCTTGCTTTGGGTTAACAAATACTGCTCCAGTTCTGCTTCCCCTCTTGGACTCTTGTGACTGCACATATACATGCCTGAGCTAGCCTCCTGGAAGATGACAGCAATGTCACTCAGTTGTCCCCGTCTGTCTAGCCAGCAGCCAGACACCTCAGCAGCAGTGCTGCCTAAGTGGCGTGCATTTGACTACACAGGAAGCCCTGCCCAAGCCAGAAGAACCGCGTGATAAAGCAGCTTCAATTTCCAACCCATGGGAAAGCAAACCAAGTAAAGGCATGTTGTTTTAAACCACGATGGTTCAGGATTATCTATTATGCTCCAATAATAAACCAGTCCAGGTAGTATTTTTATTAGAGTGTGTAAATCACCAAGGATATTAGTGTAAGTTTAAGCAACTCCAGGCTTCCTAAATTTCTCATGCATGCAAAGGAGACATGCAGAATTTTCTTTCCCAGAGTACAGGAGCATCCTCATACAAAATTTTTAATTTGGCTTCGAAAACATTGGTTTTGTCCAAAATGTCAGGAAGAAGTTTTAGTAAATGACTATAGCAAAGAGCAGGTACAAATGATAACAAAATAGACTAGAAGTTCATGTTTTTCTTGCAATAAAAAGTTCTTTTAAAAGAGATTTCAAGAAGGGTCTGAAGGAGTACGGGAATTATTGTTAAAATGATTTGATGATAGTCTCTAGCTTTCAGTTATTAGTTACACACTCATGCTCACGTTCCCTTTCTCTCTCTCATGTTCTCTCTCTCTCTCACACACACACATACCTACACACACACACCCACACCCACACCCACAGTTTCCCCTTATAACAGCTTTTCCAAGGACAGTTGGTATATGACCGTACTCTTTACCCTTATTCTCCAGAAAACAGTATCAGCCTCAGGCCACCCATTGTCCCAAAATGTTTTCTGTTTGGTCCTCATGTCAGAAACCAGTTCATTTAACCCACCTGACAATGACCTCTGCATCTTCAGATGCGTTCTGACAGAGTACAGCTTGGCCCCTGTCTCTGAATGAGACTCTGCAAGGAAGCTGTGCTGGGGTCTCCATGCCAGATGTCTGCCTAATGGGCAAACTGGGTATGGTTTGCAAACAGACAGAAGATGGAGACTCTTGAAAGCAGTTTGCTTTGGCTCTTGCTGGGAAACAAGGGTCCAGACATCACAGAGGATTGAAAAATCAGGTCACATGTGATGGGAAGTTGAACAGAGGCAACTGTTGCTTTTTATATCTGTGTTTATAGATTTTTTTTTCTGTAGAAATAGCTTTTCAAGAGCAGCAGGCATGAGGAAGTTTGGCAGAAGAGAAAGTTTCTTATTTCTTTTCAGCAAATTGCTCCTGGATATATCTTTGGCTGTATGCTGGGCCAAAGGCACCTTCCCGTTTCACCTTTGGTTTTGATAAAGAAATTGAGTTATGAAAGAGAGTGTGGTACTATATATCTTTCCAAACTCAAATACAACTAATCCACACAAGGGAGATCAAAGAGAACAATTTTTTTCTCCAATTATTCTACATAGTCATGAAGATGTCATGGAAAAAACTCTATTTACTTGAAGGGTGCAATAGAGAAAAGATCAGAGAATTAAAACATTGAATAGGTCTTAGAAATCCTAGCATTTTACAGAGAAAGAAACTGAGGTTCAAATAGTTGAAGCTGTCAAGCCAATACCTTTCTCTACAAAAGCAGGTGAATTTAGAGATCTGGGGTTGGACAAAGTTAATTATGCAAATTGGAACACAGCTGATTAATTTCTCAACTAATTTCTTGGAGGAATTGGTAAATGCACTTTCTGAGTTGTAGAAATAACATCTCAATTTTCTACCCTCACCAACTTTTTATTTCAAACAACACCCGAGGATTCTGAATATTTCAGATCTAGTTCTAAATTAACTAATAGTCTATGAATTGCAGAAGCCAATCCTCTACCCCAGAAAGTGAATTCTACATCTGTGTGTGTGTGCATCACTAGTCCCTGCTCTCAGGCTCCAAAAGTCAATACCTTCAATTATTAGAAAGTTTAACTAATCTACAACTTCCAATATTACCATTTCCCAAAAAGCTCCATAAGACTATGTGGTAGTTCTCTTTGAAATTTACAGAATGAGCACAGAATGGCTGCAGATCAGGTCTTTTCCCCAGAACTTATCATCACAATGGAGTACCAGGCCTGTGTGGTCCTTTTTTTTTTTTTTTAAGATTTTATTTATTTATTTGAGAAAGAGAAGGAGAGAGAGAGAGAGAGAGCAAGCACAGGCAAGGGGGAGTGGCAGGCAGAGGGAGAGGGAGAAGCAGGTTCTCTGCTGTGTAAGAAGCCCATTGCTAGGTGGGATCTCAGGATCGTGGGATTATGACCTGAGCCAAAGGCAGACACACTTAACCAACTAAGTCATCCAGGTGTCCCGGGGCCCCTGTAATCCTGACTTTGCCTACATCTCCAGCCTTCTTGCCACTCTACTGTAGCAACTCTGGCTTACTTCAGATCCCAGAGTCCGGCACACTCAAAACTCAGAGCCTTTGCACTTGCTATCTCTGCATCCTAGAAAGATCTTCCCCATCCACACCAGGAGACTGGTTTCTTCTTAGTCTTCAGATGGTAGCTTGTATACCTCCTCCTCAAGGGTGGCTCTCTCAGGTAGCCCTGTCTAAATCTTCCATGACTAGTATTTCCTACCATTGCAATCTGCTGTTTGGTTTTTCAGCCCTGAAAACAGTTGGTTTGCAACCAGAAGTGTTTCTGCCCTCCAGGATCTATTTAGTGGTATCTGGATACAGTTTTTCTTAGGAAGGGAGAGCTTGCCACTGGCGTCTAGTGGGTAGGAGCGGGAGACGTGGACAAACACCCTGCTGTGCTCAAGACAGACCCCACAACAAAGTATCTTCTGGCCCCAAATAGCAGTACTGTGAGATCCTGAAACCTTGACTGTTGAAAGAGGTTATGGGGAGGGTGTGATCTCTGGCTGACCTGAGAACTGGCCCAGGGGAATCAGAGGCTCCTTCTCCTCCCGTCCACGGACTGTGGACTCCACCCACTATCCCCACAGTCAGAGCCATTTTCAAGGAGGCTTGAGAGAGCAATATGTTGTTCAGACCATCTGATGGTAGATATGAGTGAAACCCATTAGGGCCTCCACTTAAACTTACGGTTCTGGCTGGTGCCTGTGGAGCTCCCCCTCAGCTTGTGGTAGCCTGACACAAGTCTTGGAGGTGAGTTCCCTTGCTTATGAAACCTGTCCCCTACTGATCTGGAGGGGGCCTGCCTTTTTCTTCAGTCTCTCCTTGCCCTAGGGTCTGGGAGGCCAGTTTCAGATATCACCCAGCTGCTCTGGGGGTTCACCAACAGCTGGCAAGCCATTTCAGAGACTAGAGACCGCAGAAAAGGGCTTTGGGGAGGAGGCATCTGCAGGGAAAATCCCAGGGTGGCCACTGACCTCTATGTGGAGACACGTGGTACACATGTTTCATGCTTGTGGATCGCCACATGAGTAGTGGGCCCCTCAAAATGCCAGCGGGCCTAATGCACCTGTTTGAGGAACCACATAGAGGACTGCTGCAAAGAAGGGAGTCTAGCAGATGGTCAGTAAATATTTATTGACAGAAAGTATGATCCAGCCACATGTAAAGACAAGGCTATGGGCTGACAGCCTTTCGAGGCAAAAATAGGAAAAGGCCATAGAGAAAAGATATATTCCAAATGTAGCAGGATGCAGTATTTGATGAGGCATCAGTGAAATGATTATTCTCATTAAAATCAAAAGGTTGTTCTCAGTATTTGATACATAATCTGTTCTGGTCAGGAGAAGACATGTGAACAAAGTGCCAAGCAGATCAATACTCGTTCAAGGAACAGATGAGTCAAAGTGGTTCAGCCTACAGAGCCAATGTTCCTGCGGTGGTCACTAAACCAGAAAAGGAATTCCAGCATGAGTGCTTAAAGTTGATCATGGATACATGTGATTAACTATTTTTGAAGATCCCCTCCAATAAATGCATGCATTTATTCATAAATTACATATATATACTACTGGCATTAGCTTACATCATAAGGAGCATAATCTACTTACCCTGGAGTCCATTAGGAAACACAGCCAAGTGACATCCACTGATTGGATAAAAATCCATATTTTAAATGATTTTTTAATTTCTAAAAATTCTGGTAACTTCATATAAGGCCTCATTAACAATGCATTGTTTTTTTCCTTGTAAGATTTGCAAAAAAATATGCAGGAAAGATAGATTGTCAACTTCATCAATTTTTGGTGTTCATTTCTACATGCATTATCATCTTTAATCAGCAGTGTTTTTATTCAGGAATACATTAAGGCAGTTGTATATTTTTGAGAGTTGGACAGTACAATTTACAGACCTACTTAAGTGGGCAAATGCTGCTCAGTATTACAACACTCAAAAAGCAAATGAGGATGTCACTGTTTAACCATCCATGTGGCAGGCCCCTCCTCTTTCTTTTGGGCACTTCGTATACTATGTATGACGTGCGATTCCAAAAGCAAGAAAAAAATGAGAATGAGTTCATATGATTCCATAATTTCTTTCCTTTCCCCAAATTTAAAAAAGATATTAAGGAAAGTTCTAGTAGTTCCTTCCTGTACTCCAGGAGGTTATCTTCCACCGTCCAGGAGGTGTACCTACCTCTCTTTGAGCATCACTGACTCAGAGGACAGGCAGGATGACCAGGCTGCCCTTTGACCAAGAGTGGCACTCCTATGGGAGCAGAGCTCAGAGAAAGCACAGCCCTGGGGCTGATGTGGAGTGCCTCAACTTGGAGCATATCTGTTCTCAGTTCTAAAGGACAGGAAAATGACCTATTTCTGAGACTGTGGAACTTGATCCCAAAGGAACTCAGTTAATACTCTTCAATGAATGAATGGGTAATGAGCACACAGAGAGGAAGGGCATCATGCCATAGCCTCATCAAAGACAGAAAATGGGGCAATACTATCTCATGTGAAGGTAGCAATATCTAGTGAGATGATCCTCAGACTCTTCAGACACAAGCTGAAGTATCTCTAGCTAGGAACTTTTGAAGCCCAGGAAGTATATACTCTCATAGAAAAACAAACAAACAAACAAACAAACAAACAGAATATATATACATACATATACAAATCAGTGTAGGAAGAGACAAGAAAGAAGCCACATAGCTTTTTTTTTTTGCTTCCTTTTATTTATATCCACCTATCTCTACCTATATATATGGCTTCCATAAGTCTCTTAGAACATCTCACATACGAAATGAGGAAAAAAATTGAAAATGATTAACATCTTTATGAACTGCAAGAACTCTGGTTTAATAAAAACAACAACAACAACAACAAAATCCTGACAGCCTGATTATTTCCAGTAAATCCTGGTTTCAGAATATTTTTATTTCTAGAGTTCTTTAACTGTGTCTTCTTGATTATGATTAAACAATGAACCGAGCGAGCAGTTAAGTTCCTGCTCACCTGGAGACTGAATAAACCAATGGACATTCAAATCCTGCTTTTGAGATCAACAATTTGGGGAAAGATGGGCCAGTGTGGCAGGTACAAGTATTTTCAACAGACAGGGCCAAGGCCTGGAACACTGCGAGAATGGAGCCTCAAATCATAAAATGGAACGATTATGGTTGGCATAATCATGTTCTTTTTTTCCCACACAGTATCTTGAGATTCTGACCTTTGCTTTTTAAAAGTTGTACCAAAAATCCAGCACAATCATGCTAGAGTTGAGAGGGATTACTATTTTCCATTTACCCCCAGCCATGTCTACTTTAAAGGAAACACATGACATGTTCAACAATCTGTCCAAGGGTCAGCATGGAGGAGGAGGTTTATGCAGACCTTCCACTTCACCTTTGCTCATTGCTACCCTCAAATAAGTCTCTTTTCGTTGATGCAAGAGCCTGGTGTAAAGTGCGCTCAATGTGATGGGCCAACATTGATGAAATTGGGAGAAAGGAGAAGAGTAACACCTCTGTCTTCTTTCTAATCCAAGGCCAATAGTGATATTATGCAAACCATTAAATATATCAGCATTTTAAGTACCCTAATAACCCCCCCACACACACACACTTTGTTTGCAAATACTTCACTGCCACTCTATACTCAAGCCTTGAGGTATAGAGCTCTTTTCTACATGTTAAGCCAGAATTTCCTTGACCTAAAGGACCTACTATATGAAGGCCCTGTCATGGTGGCCTTCAGGGCTGCTGCACACCTGTCATCCTGACTAAGGCGACTGCCATTTAGTAACAAACAGACCTGTCATGGAACTGGTTATGTCCCTCTGACGCCATGCTTCTGTATAGGAATTGCTCATTATCTATGTATGTTTCACATTCTGATGGGAAATTGTGTTGAGTTGGTAACACCTGTGTTATGCACAAAAGACTTAGAGTCTTGATCAATGAAGTATCCACAGATGCTCTGAAATTCCATACTCAGTAGGTGATTCCTTTAATCCTCCACAAATAGAAATTGTCAAACACAAGATCATTAAAATATATAAAAGATTTGATTCAGTGAACTACCACCCGGAGGAATCAGAATGTGTGTTTGGGAGGTGGGGAGCAGGGAGAGTATAAGGTAGAAATTCTTAAATGTAAGAAAATGACAGCAATTTCTGTCTTAACCTCTTCAGCTCTGGTTGCTAAGTTACCATGACATACCACTGTGTGTGCTTTTCAGTTTTTGGTCTTGGGCCTGACAGTTTGATTAATTCTCTGGAGTGCAAAATCTGCACATTGAATATTTAAAAATTACACACACATGCACACACACATACACCCACTCACCCAGCACCCCATTATTGTTTCTGATTTATAAAATCTGTTTTATAATTGAATTGACATATGTAGGTGGAAACCTTAAATGCTGCTTCATTTTGGGAAGAGAAAATCCTTTACTATGGGATGTTTATTGAAATCTTCCTTTAACTGCACCACAGTTCACTTGTCCCTAATAGCAGGCATTTTTCCCTTTTTAATGTGTGTGTTTAACCCTTGACTTCATGCTGAAGAAAAGTGGAAAAATAAGACAAGTGTTATTTAATAGTTGTCACTGTTTTTCCTTCTTCTGTAGGTCTTACTTGCTGTGTGATTGAGTTCAAAGGTGTCCATAAATATTACCATAAGCTGGATGACTAGTGAGTTGTGGGTTGTCAGATATATCTTATAAAAGAAAATGTCAGTGTCAGCTAGCCAGACCAGTTGTGGCTCAAAATCCCAGGGCATTTCACTGAAGATAATGCAATAAACATTTTTTTTAAAGTATAACAGAAAATGGCCTCAAAGCTATGCTATTGTCTTTTTTTCAGCATTTTGGTGCAGAGGTTCTGTAGTTAACGGACATATTCCATTCCTCTCCCAGTCTGTGTCCATGTTTCCCTATTTTTATACCTTTAGAACAAAAGTGGCAGCTTGTAAATCCTTACCACTAAAACGAGTTTTTAAACACTGATACAAAAAGATTCGTAGCAGCAGGTATAGGATATGTGTGTAAATGCAAGCAAAGGTATTCCAGATGCTGAATAGGATTTACCTTTTACTCCCCCTGCTGCATTGTTATCCCAAATCTGGCATCTGACCTCCAGAGAACAGGTAGAACAGCTAGAATTTAGGGCTTTGCTAATCAGATGATGGAGTCTTTGACTTTGTTATCTGATTTTTGCAGTGCAGAATTAAGACTGGGTTGTTCTTCTGAGAAAGGAAGGGTTGGTAAAATCTGGAATCATTCTAGGAGACTATAAGCTTACCTGCATCCAGTCTTCTTCCTTCTTCATACTACAACCGCTAAAGTTTCCCTTCTGTTATGGAAACCCAGTCCCTCATGTGTATTCTGAATCCCATTCCTCCTCAACTTCCCAAGGATACTACTCTGACAGATCACCTCTCCTGGATTGTCATCACTGGTCTCTTTCCCCTCTACAAGATCATTATGATCAGTAGGTAAACATGCTCTAGAATCTCCCATCTTTTAAAAGTCTTTTTTGGTATGCTATTCCTGAGATTTTGCCCCATTTTTTTGCCCCCTTCAGAGACAAAGATCTTGCAACAGTTAACCACGCATGCTATCTCCACTTGCCTGAGTGCAATTCATTATTTTATTCCCCTTTATTTTACATTAATTTTTAATGTGATGCTTTTTCTCCCCCTGCTCCCTCTCCTCCTCCAACTCCCGCCATTCAGAATTGCACTTGTCAAGATGGCTAATGACATTTGTGAGTTTAAATTTTTAAACAAGATTTATTTATTTGAGAGAGAGAGTGTGTGCAAAAGTGGAGGGAGGGGCGGGGGGTGGGGGAAGAGGAAAGCAGTCTTCTGTTGAGTGCAGAGCCTGAAGTGGGGCTTGATCCCAGGACCCTGAGATCATGACCTGAGCCGAAATCAAGAGCTCAGCTAACTGAGCCACCCTGATTTCAAAATTTGAAGATATCACCTGCCTCAACCTCTTAGCAGCTCCAACATACGTAACTACTCCTCCTCCTGAAAACTTTCCTTTTTTGGCTTTCATCTAACTATATTTCACTGTTTTCCTTTTTTTTTTTAACCTCACTGTCCTATCCTGTTTAGTCTCCTCTGATGCCTCCTCCTCTTCTACCCAAATTCAAAGTGTTGGCATTGCCAAGGACTTTCTTACCTACTCTTTATCCTTAGGTGGTAGGTTTCAAACATATGACTTTGAATTCTACTTATATGCTTACGACTCCCAAAGTTAAAGACTTCCCTAAAGTATCACAGCTAAATGTGAACTCTTGCACTTACATGAGTGGCAAGCCCTGCTGATTCTACCTGTATGATTTATTTCCAGTGTGTCCACTTCTGGTGCAGATACTGTCATCACCTAAGTGGTCTTCTTGCTTTCACTCTTACTCTGTATCTCCATTCCTCACTCCAGAATCATATTTTTAAAACGTATCACATTACTCCCTCTTTAAAATGTCATGCCACTCTCTATTTTAAAATCATTCAGGGGCTTCCCACAGTATTTAGGATTTAGCCCATATTCCCTACCTTGAAAATTTGTATGTTTTAGTTTATGCCCACATCTCCAAATTTCATGTTATGTCTCTATTCCCAATATCCTTCAGTAACTCTCCTGATTTCTACCCCAAGGCCTTCCCACTTGCAATTCTGCCTAGGACACAGTTTGTCATCCTCATACTACTTAACAAAACTGGCTTCTTCTCATGCTTCTCAACTTAGAGAAGTCTCCAGCCACATATATAAAGTATTCCCCTCTGCATTCTCTATGAGAGCTCACAGTTTACTCTCTTCATAACGAGTAACATAACTTTTATAAATATTTCCTTATTTGTTCATTTACCTGTTTATTGGCTTTCTTCTCATTAGACTATACATTGTATAACAGCAAGGACTATATTTGTATAAGTCATAATTATATCTCCAGTACCTAATACAGAGCCTGGTAAATAACGTTTGTTGAACAAACGAATGAGTTGAGTGATTGCTAATACAAACAGGCACGGAAAATATCAGGGAGGTGAAAGGGATGTGAAAAGACATGAATCAGCCAGGGACCTAGAGCTTTAGTTGAACAATGAGCCCCTCTTGTATATCCTCTGCTGAGGTAACACTTAATTATCACTCATGAGTATGAATAAATGGCCATTTCTGTTTAAAGGGAGAGGCATATTACTAGGGCAACAAGGGTACAAATATATGCATTTGTTTGACCAAGCCTCTGAGACTACAATGTATGGCAAAGTTAAGAATTTGCCTCTCATCCAATCTCATCATTGAGAAAACAGCAAAGTACGCACATTTTTATTAATAGTACAGAATAGTCTGGTCTTCAACTCTAGAAAATGCAGATGTAATGAAGAACGCTCATGTACTACAGCTCAGATGAAGTCCTGAGGCAGAATGACAAGCCACATGGAGAAAAAGTTGATAAAGTATTCAATCCATCAAATCCCTATACCTCAGAGGAGAGAGGTCTTCATTTTCAGAGGGAAGAAAGCTAATTTCTATTGAGCAGGGCTGGTTCAGCACTTGCATTTTCCCTCACTGGACATGATTTTACCAAACATTTTCCAACATGAAATATAAATGATGATGGTAATGTACAGGACAGGGAACTTCACAAGTTAGACCTCAAGTTTTTAAGGTAAAGGGCTGAGATTTTACTTATTTGTTTGTTTTGTTTTTAAAATTTTTATTTATTTATTTTACAAAGAGAGAGAGACAGCATGAACGTGCAAGCTGGGGGAGTGATAGGCAGAGGGAGAGGGAGCAGCAGGCCTCCTGAACAGGGAGACTGATATGGGGCTCAATCCCAGGACTTAATCCCAGACACTTAACCAACTGAGCCAACCAGGCACTCTGAGAGCTATGTTTTTTCACTTACCATTTTTGATCAGTAAAGAAGCACAGCTTGCTTCAGATTATACAGGTTAAACTTGCCCCAGTAAGAAGCTAATCAAGTCAAATAGAAAAGACTATTCAGGCCAGCCATTCTAAATGAAAGGCTACATAACCACTAGAAACGGGTTTGGGTCTGTGCACCTCATTTAGCTTTCCTGCTTGTCATCTAAGAGAAGGCAGAAAGTGGGGAGCCTGGGTGGCTGAGTCAGTTAAGTGGCCGCCTTTGGCTTGGGTCATGATCCTGGGGTCCTAGGATCAGGCCCCAAAGTGGGTTCCCTGCTCAGTGGGGAGTCTGCTTCTCCCTCTCCTGTTTGTGCTCTCTCTCTCTCTTGCATGAGTTCTTTCTCTCAAGTAAATAAAGTCTTAAAAATAAAAGACCTTTTACGAGAAGGCAGAAAGAATCAATAGAGAAAACCAACCAAGATTTACTCCCTTGCTTAAGTGCATGGATCTTTCTTTCCCAAAAAAGGAAAAAAGAAACGAGGGAAGGAAGGAAAAAGCAAAGAAGATGGAGCACATAAAAACAAACAAACAAACAAAAAACTGCCATGTAAATGAGAATTTAATCTGTAGAAGGAAAAAAAGTACTTTTGAAAATTATTTACAACTAGATAGAGAAGTAAATTTCTCTATCTAAATAAGTATGTCATATAAATGCTCAAGAAAGTTCACAAAAACAGACTCCAAAATCATATGTGAAAGCTGACACAAAGCAGTAGCAGAAAACTGAAAACTACAAGATGCTGGTTGAGAGGCAGAAAAAACAGAGAGCTGAATGAGAAGGCAACACTACACCATAAGTAAAAATATAATAGGATAATTAAATCAGTATTAATTGCTCTAAGGAACAGAATCAACACTGGGTTATACTGACTTGTGGGTCACATACTGCAAACATACTTCCAAAATGTGGAAAGAAAGGAAATAGTAAGAGATTATATACATATGGAAGACAGAGAGACTGGAGATCCAAAACACAGATAACTGTTTTCCCCTAGGAAGACATCAGAATATAGAAACAAGAAGAAATAAAGTCATAAAGTAAGTTTTCCCAAGTCTGAGAGACCTAAAATCAAAAATCAGGATAACTAGCAAGCACAGTTAACAAACCAAGATGCATAGGTAAACATATCTTGTAAAAGCTCTGAACTGAAAACAATGAATTTCCCTGCCCACACCCCCAGGTTTCTTTTCCCAAACAAACTCACCTGCTACTCCAAACCCTCTCATTCACCTTCTTTGCATTCCCCTCCCATGCATCAACTTAGAGGCCCCAGGACATGAGAAGGGGAGGGAGAAAGAGAGAGGAAGTCAAAGTAGGAGAAAGTGAAGGAAGAGGAAGACCTAACTCAGAAAGACTTTTTGGAGTTTAGAAGTTCCTCCCTCCCACCCACCACCTCAGTTTGCAAATCAATCAGCCAGGGGCGGAGCTAACCAGAGTCCTACCCACCACCACATCCTCAGGTCTCTGAATTGCTGAGTTTAGCTTAAGCCTTCCCTGGACTCCATGAAGAATACTTGCCTCAGGAGGCAGTAAAAGACTCCAGAGGAACTCACTGACCTCATGAACAAGGAATCCAGAGAGGTTTCATGGTTTTATTCACAGCAAGGTTGAGGACCTAGATTCCTGGTTTGGTGCCTGAGCCTCAGGTTGGAAAGGTACCTGGCAAATTTGAGTTGTTAGCAAGCCCAGGTGTAATTGGGAGAAGATCATCTTAGGGCCAAGATAGAAATTGGAATTCTGATAAAAGAAAACCTGCAGTGCCTGTGATGCCCCAGATGACAGTACTGATACTCCCAATTTGCAGGCACAGTGAGAGCTTCAAAGATGGGTACTATGCTCCTCATGAGGCAAACCAGCATCGCATGGCCCACTCTGGGTTCTAGATCAGTTAGCTCTAGCTGCTTCCATGAGCTGGGCAGCAGAAACTGGAAAGGGCTTGAAATCACCCTTGACCTTGATACAAGAGGGCTTGGTAGCAGGTTCTATTCAGAGGAAGACTAGAGAGCAAAGCAAGGATGGTATTGTAGATGGAAAGATGCCATGGAATGCATAGGATGGTTACTCCTCTAGATGGTTTTCAATTCTCCATAAAGGCCTCTCTCCCACTCCCGATCCAAAGTGAATCTGAGGCCAGGAGTCCTCTTCAAGGATAAGATACCAGTACTTTCCAGTGCTTCCCAGTCCAGCTGAGCTGCCTCTATTTTGGAAAAAAAAAAAAAAAAAAAAAAGACACTTGGGGAAAAGTGCTGATTTGGCTGTGAGGGCACTAGAAGCAGGAACATAGCTACAAAAGGAACAAGAGAAATGGCAACATATGCCAGAGTAGCCAAAATTAGGAAGATGGTGTGGAGAGACACCCAAGCTGGCAGAACAAAGCCCTAGGAAACGAAACAGTCAAAGCCTGGAAGTGAGTTGTAGCAGTCTGACAGTTCAGCCTCTTGGAGAAGGATGAAAAGCACAAGAAGGCTGTTTTGTGCTGGGCTCTGCCTCTTGATCTAATGCTATGGGCTAGAAAGGCCTGGGGGCACTCCTCTGGGCCCCCTGGGAGCTTCCCACTGACAACTTCCCTATCTACACTGGACCAACCTCATGGTTCTTATTATGATTGCATGACGCCCTTCAGCAATAACCATTAGGAAACTTGAAAGGAAAAAAGGGTTTATTACTTACCAGCCCTGGAGCATACAAGGCATCACAGGGGCACATAGTGAGGTCTCTGGCAGAGAGCGAGAGCCTGGGGTTCTGCTTGTATGGGGTCCAGGGTGGGGGGTCTGGGATTTCAAGGGCTCATTCCCTTGGCAGATATAAAAACACATAAGAGTAGGAATTTAAAGCCAGGGGAAAAGAAAAAAAAGAAAGAAAGAAAGAAAGAAAGAAAGAAAGAAAGAAAGAAAGAAAGAAAGAAAAGTGACCCAAATGGTCAGTTATCAAAATCAACCAAGATCAGTAAAACAAAGGCTCCTCAGTGGGGGAAGGGGGCCCGGCTCTTTATTCAGTCTGTGGCTAGCAGTGTGTTTATTGGAGAGACTAACGTGGATGCCTCCACAGCACTCAAAGCTTAAATCAGACACTTGCATTACAAATGGAAAACGCAACTGTTGGGGCTTAAAGACTACAAAGGCAGACCGAGGAGACTTGAAAATAAACCATTGAACGAGGAGGAAGATTCTCCTTATCTTAAGAAACTGACAAGCCCTCCATCAAAGAGAACTCTTGGATGAAGCAAAACCCAAGTTCTTGCCCTTCACAAATAAATGCTCTTATGCAACAGTTAAATACAGTGCTGGTGGAAAAATAGCTCTGGTCATGTAGTCTGAGGAAAATGCAGCTAGAGAGGAAAATAGAGACGTGAGGGGCACTAAAGTGGGAATTCTGCTGGTGGTTCAAGGAAATGGAGCAAAGACTGCTGGAAGGAGAAGTAACCAGAAGCAAGATTCCAGATCTGTACTCTAGCCAAAGAAATCTGAGGAAATCCAGTTTCTTTAAGGAGGGCAGAGTTAATTGGGAAGATAAAAACAGAGTGAGAAATTACATAGACTTGAACTCTTCCCCTTCTCCCTCATGATCCTGGAACCTTCTAGAACTATACAATCCAATGTGGTAGTCATCACCACTCCCATGCAATTATTTGCATGTGATTAATAAAAATGTAATGAAACTAATTTGTAGTAGCTACATTTCAAATGCTCTGTAGCCACACGTGCCTGATTGCTACTGGATTGGGTAGCACAGATAAAGGACATTTTCATCACCACAGAAAGTTCTATTGGATAGCTCTGTCCAACACCAAATCCACCTTCTCTCCAGGCAAGAGAAATGAAAATTTCGCATGCAAACAAGAATGGGAATTAGAAGTAAATACAAAGGAATATGTAAATATCCTGACCTCAATCTTCTCTCACACAGTCCTGATCAGAAAGAAAATCAATTAGAGTTTACCTGAAGGCAACAGTAAGAATTGTTGTGTGAACATGAGCAGAAAGTACACTACTTTTATGGATTAATTTTCCTTGGGAGAAAAATGTTTAAACAGATCTTCTGGATAACTTAGAGAAAAATGAAACCAAAGAACTCAAGAATGGGAACATTGTGGTATAAAACTAAAAGTAAGCCTTGAAACTAGTTAAATGGAAAAGTAAGATTGAAGACTTATTGTAAATATGAACAAAATAAAAATTATAATATCAGAAAAATTTTTGATAAGGAAGCCACTAATGTAAATGACATTGAGTACCCATATTCCAGTTTGATAGTCTCAGATTTTTCTTTCTTAGGAGTGTGTAGGGGACTGGATGAGAGGGTGTGGGGAGAGTAGAAACACCCTATTTTTCTAATATTGTGTTGGTGGGAAGCAGTACATTATTTCTTTTGTTACACTGATGTTTGAGAAAGTTTATGATTATAAATATTTGAGAGTATATACTATTATAATACAATGTATATTTTCTAACTTATTAGGGAAATATATATATAAAGCAAAAGACATTGGTAAAAGACCAAATAGTGAAGAAAATAAAAAACATAAAAGCTACGAGTGTAAGAAATATTTATGACATGTCATCTCTTAGAGGTCGAAGGCTCATATTAGTTAAAACAAGTAAAACACAAACCTTTTAAAGTTTTTTACAAGCAGCACAACCATGAGAGAATTTTAATAACTTAACAATTTGGAACAAAGATTTATCAGAGAATATCAAGGAAAAGAAGGCCAGAACTACCACCTGCATCAAAATAGAAAACAGTTCCAAAAGAAATAAGTAGCCAAAGATGATAGTTTAATTTGGTGGAAAATTCCACAAAGAAGATATAATAGTTATAAACCTTGATACACTAAATAGTGTAGAATATATATACACCCAATGGATGCTTTTAAACACGCAAATTTTTTTAAAAAAGATATTTATTTATTTATTTATTTGACAGAGAGAGAGAGATCAGATCACAAGTAGGCAGAGAGGCAGGCAGAGAGAGAGAGGAGGAAGCAGGCTCCCCGCTGAGCAGGGAGCCCGATGCGGGCCTCGATCCCAGGATCCTGAGATCATGACCTGAGCCGAAGGCAGAGGCTTCAACCGACTGAGCCACCCAGGCGCCCAGTAGTGGGAGATTTTTAACACATCTTTCAGTTTTGAGAGATAATTTAGAGGAAAGGAATATATGACAATAACTATTAATTTGTAGAATTACAAATATTTCTTGAGTATGCCTGGAATTTGCTAAGTCCTAATGACACAATAGTGAAAAGGACAAATATAGTTCTTGTGCTTTGGAGCTTAGTGTATATGGAAAAGCTTATTGGTAAAGATGCATATATATTAAGAATGTGTATTAAGAATATACACTCTTGATCTCAGCTCAGATCATGATCTCAAGGCTGTGAGTTCAAGCCTTGCAAGGGGTTTCTGCACTGGGCATGGAGCCTACAAATACACATACAAATATTTGTATTCTCTGGAAAATATGTTGCCTTTTAAATTTCATGGAAAATTATTTAAAATGAAGCTGACTGAGGAAAATAGGGAAATGTCAGTTACCATAGAGGTAAGGTTCCATCACCATCATGATCTAAACATAGAAATTGTTTACAAAAAAATTAAATAGATGAAGCTTTTTGACCAGGAAAAAAATTAACTCTCCTCAATAGCTAAAATAAAATATGATAGTTGCAACCTCATTTAAGAATAAAAGACAAGAAGAGCGCTATATCTGTATGATAATTTATAGCATATGGTCAAGTTTATGCTCAGAGAAAAATCTATATTCTTAAATGCTTTTTAAAAGTAAATCAGACAATCATTTTACTCTAAATTCTAGAAAGAGATCAAGAAAATAATCAAGAGAATTTAAAGTAAAATATGGATATTAGTGAATTAGAAAACAAAAAGTAGAGGAGGAGCGGCAAGATGGCGGAGGAGTAGGAGACCGATTATCATCAGGTCCCAGGAATTCACCCAGAGAGCTATCAAACCATTCTGAACACCTACAAATTCTACCGGAGATCGAAGAGAAGAAGAGCAGCAAGTCTAGGAACAGAAAATCGACCACTTTCTGGAAGGTAGGACGTGCGGAGAAGTGAATCTGAGGCGACGGGAAGATAGACCCCGGGGGGAGGGGCCGGCTGCCGGCAAGGGAGTGAGCAGCGGAGCACAGACTCGGAACTGTGAGAAGTCGGCTCCACTGAGGGACATCGCCCCAGAGACCAAGCGGGGGGTGAAGCCCCTGCAGGGACAGTGTGGTCTCAGGACCCACGGGGACACAAAAAGACCAGGGGTGTCTGAGCGTGACCGAGCTCCCAGGTCTCAGAAGCCGGCGGGAGAGACGGAGCTGAGCTGAGGTGTCTCTCAGCTTGGGGTTACCTTGGGCTGGGATCTGAAGCACAGCTGGGCCACTGATCTGTGAGCGGGGACCCCACGGGCGGCAGACCCGGAGAGACTCACCTTCCTCCTCCGGGAGCAGCAGTGCGGGAGCGGCTGCAGGATCTGCCAGGTTTGGAGATTCTAAGCGGGGCCACGCCAGAGACAGAGACGCTCGGTCACAGGCCAGGTGAGCTCGGAGCGTGGCTGGAGACCAGGAGACAGGAGGGACTGCTTTTCTCTGAGGCGG
>LNAC01000870.1:529367-582000 GCA_002007465.1 Ailurus styani | reverse complement strand
TGATTCACAGACCTGTACCCCTTGGGCAAAGAATAAAAATAAAATTAAAAAAAAACAACAACAAAAACAAAACAAAAAAAAAACTCAAGGGTGAACAAATTGGCAAGAACAAGAGTTAAGATTCACTGAGCATTTATTGTATGCCAGATACTGTGTGAAGCCCTTTCTGTACATTATTGCATTTGACTCTCATGATAACCCAGAAAGTCATAAACGATTACCAGTCAGTGTTCTGGAAACATGGAAAAACCAAAGAGCTCTGCTCTCTTTCACTTTTAGAAGATCCCTGGTGATCATGGTTAGGTTTTGTTTGGTGTGGTGCCTTGCCAACTTGGCAATGCTTGTCAGGCCAGGTAGAAGGAACCCTATAATCTTAGTAAGAGAACTAGACACAGCCCAAATTCAAGATCACAGCACACAGAGAAGGCCTGGAGAATGACAAACAGGAGAAGGGCCTTGCACAGGAAGTCCAAGGCCACGAATTCCTTCTGATGATGCCCCAGTTTCAAAGGGGTGTGCCACCTCCCTTCTCGGGGCATCAGTTTCCCCCTGTGTAAAATGAGGGGCCACAGCTAGATCTCCTTCAAGGTGCCTTCCACCTTAAGATCCCACCTCCTGGTTGTGTTTTGATTTACCACCTTTGTTTGGATTCTATTTGCACACGTTTGCCCCAATGTATAGGTTAGGAAAGAGCCACACTGAGTCTGGCGCATTGACTCATCCCGCCTCAGTTCACTGTGGGCCCCAAAAGCACAATAGGAAAAATCTTAGCAACCAAGGAGTCCTTCCCCGGAGCATTCTCTGACACCTTTCAGGCAGGAACAAGCTCCTGTTGGCTGCCACAGCACTTTCTTCTCGATTCCGCTGTGGAAGCATCACAGGCTGTAAACACATGGCTGCCTACATCCATCTCCCATGGGCTGCCCGTGGGGAGGAGCTGCCTTCTTTGACCCTTGGGCAGTCACTGCCTCAAACTGGGCCTGGCACAGAGAGGAGAGTGAAGGGTGTTTGTTAAATGAATTAAAAAAAAAATACACCAGTGATAAAAATTACTTAAATGTCTTCCTTGTTCTGTGTCTAGGAGGGATTACCTCCCCCTTACCTGCATGCTGTCCTCAGAATAAGAAACACCACAGAATCAATCTCATGGCTTGCAACTAAGGTGGCCTCATTTATGAACAGAATAGTGTCACCCCAGAAAACAGGCTGCAATTCCCGCCCCTCTATGCCACACAGTTATTTTCCCACTTTCCAATCAGGCAGAACAATCTGCAAAACCCTGGCTGACAGTGTGAATTCAGACTCCATAAAGGGAACATGTGTGGGGCCTTCCTTGGTTGCAAACAGATGACTAGTCCTTTGAGCTCAAGTTTTACTGGCTGAAGGGGATGCTGGGGAGGAGGCGACTTGTCTGAAGTGAAAAGGAATCAGAAGGGGAGGGAGTTTCTCTCCCCTGTTTGGTGTCTCTTGTGGGACTTCTGGCTACAGGTCAGGGATGTACACCTTTCCAGTCACCTGTTTGTTTTTCTTAACAGATTTATTGTTATGGATGGGGAAGCAAATGAGAAAGGAATGAGAAAGAACACAGAGAAGCAGAGCTAAGGGGTTTGATGACAAGGAGGAAAAACAGAATAAGAGGATGATATCCTTCAGTAAATTGTCTCTGATCTCCTACTAAGAAAGAGTTTGGGGGTTCTGGCCTAGAGTGCTCATACAGTGTGGCTCACAGTCTTCCTGGGTAAGATTTGGGAAGAGAAGTAAAGCTCTGCTGGGAATAAAGCGGCCAACTAAATTGGTATATATTGTAAAATAATGCTTAAATTTAACAGATGCCATTGGAACCTTTAAGTAGCATTCAGGGCTGAATCACACAGACTCTAAAACTCACCGTAGCAGAACAGTACAGTTAGGAATAAGCCCTCAGCCACTCCATTTGAAAGATAAGGACTGACTTCATTTCTTTAGACACTTTCCTGATGATTTTCAAGAAATTATTCTTTCAATGTAACTGACAGGCCACTATTCCTCAGGGAACTGGCCTGTGGTGTGTGCAGAACGTGTGAAGCACAAGGACTTGGGAGGTAGGCCAGACCTGATTTTAAACCCCTGCCCTGCACCTCAGTTCTCCCAGACCAGAGGAAGCGCCTACAATGTGAAATGGGAATGGTGATGGAAACACGTTATGGCGGTGTCTGAAAATGAAATGAGGCCATGCAGGTGCACAGCTCCACCATGGCGCCAGCCCTACAAAGAGCTCAATGGGTTTTTTGGGGGGTTTTTCCCCCTCCCAAAAGTAGAATTTGCTTCAAATTCCAGGGAATATTAAATAAACTCTGAATTGTCAGTTCCATAAGATTTACAGATAGGACACAGGTTTCCACCTATTCCTACTAAGAGCTAATAAGCGCCTCATAATTCTTTCATTCAGTTTTACTCTGGCCACACACTGCTTCTTAGAAGAGCAGATGGCTTGTAATCGCAGCAGATTACAAGTAAAAATATGAACTCTCCTCTCACATATTTCTGCAACAAAGAATGTGAAATGAAAAGATAACCTGAAAGAAATTATTATGTGCTTGTCTATAGGGAACTTGTCTTGAGAGAGTCTTAAGTGGCTAAAAAGACAAGCAACATTCACAGTTAGCAACATTTAGGCCGTTAGGAGTGTGTACAGGACCAATACAGCCAATCACTTAGCAATGTGAAAATGGAATTTGGTAAACAACAGGGATGTTAGTCCCCACAAATTCCCCTCACAATTCCAACCAGCATATGTGTTATCAAGAAACTTTGGAATGTGGGTTTGGTTTTAAACTCTCTAAAAATTAACATCTGAGAAAATATTCTTTCATATCCCTGAAGAATCTTGACATTTGTTAACATCAAGAATAAAAGCAGTGCATCCTATGAGTTAAAGAAATTTGCAAACAATTATAAATAAATCAGAATGAGAAAAGGAAAACTGTAAATATTCCTCTAGTGATCAATGCCTACAATTCATAGATTGTTCAAAATGGTGGTCAATCTTGGAGGGAAATTTCTTGAAAGAGGAAGGAAGATACAAGATAGATGGCACAATTTTCTGACTTCCTTGGTATGGGGGACAAAGAGTATTTGATGAATACTTTGGTGAATCTGGGTGACTTAGAGGAATTGTTTATTTGGTTAAAAGTAAACTAATGTAAGGAATCCTCCACATCAGTATGTTTTCTCTGGAATCCTCTCATCTACTTTCAAATATAACAAAGGACTTGCCAGATAAAGCTACAACAGGCACTCTCTGCTCAATCTAGTTGTCATTTAATTTTTTGTGGGTATTAAGACTACATTTTGTTGACAAAGGGGGCAACGTTGGCTCTTCTAAACTGGGTCAGGGTAAGTAGTGCTTCCGAAGGCAACTTAAAGAGGCCAAAGATAGGGGTACAAGTAACCTTTATGGGAGGGCATAAAGAATTTGAGTATATGGCTGCAAACCAAACACAAGCTCAGAGAGAGGACTTCCTGAGGCCTACAGCACAGAAAAGCTTCCACCTCTCAGCATGGCTCAGGCTTACCAGAGCCTCAGAGAGATCCAACCAAATCAAGTGCAAGCCTCGTCTCTGCCCTTGGCCATACCTATTCTCCTGGTTCTGCCAGTTCAGGAAAGCAATCTGTGTGCACAACCCTAAGGGTATTTACCCACTGGAGCCTAGAGAGAGAGTCCTGTCTCTCAAAGTACCAGCAGCATCAGAATCTCCTGGAGCTTATCTGCTATGCAAATTCAGACTTTGCCAATGGGGAATTTTTGGGATGCCCTATGTTTTATAAACAAGTTTTCCAGGTGATTCTAGTGTACAATCGAGTTTAAGAACCACTGCTGTAGGTCACTGTGTCTCCCTGAAGACCATCTGTGGCATTCTCAGTACGATACAGGAAATTTTTAGAGGTTATAATAAAAAGGAAGGGGAAAAAAAAATCTGATTAGGCTTCACCATGTAGAACAATGGAAGGCGGCAACACACCAGAACTGAGAAAATACTACAATTCTAAAACTCACAAATAAAGAACATCACAATTTTATCAGAATGATAAAATAATTCCCTTAGAGTTATAAGAAACTCAAATTATGATTTTCTTTAAAAAGAAAACATAAAAACCCTCTGGAGGTGAATATGATATACAGCCAGGCTTGAGAACCACAGATATAATAATGTCTTGCTGAGAAGCTTAAAAACTCATCTCTGGTTTTGGATGATAAAGATGGTGACAGAAATCCAACAGGAAAGCACGGCCTATCTGGGAGACTGAGATGGAGCCTTCAGCAGAAATAAAAAAAAAAGGAGGTTGTAAGCCCTGCACAGACAGGGAGGTGGTACAGTGGCACTTCAGTCCTTTAAATGAAGTCAGATCACTGGGCTGGAGGGAAGCTGTCCCAGGGCACAAGGAGGATGGGCACTGTACATGGCTTGGCCACAGAGATGATGAGGGGACACTGCAGTGGCAATGAGATCCTAGAGAGCAGAAATGACACTGCAATTTACAAATGGGGGAGAAAGATTTGGCAACTATAAACTTAATCCCTAACAGACTAGAGGGATCCAGAAGAAAACCCAAGGTATGAAAAACTAACTTCATTTTCTTCTTTAACAAAGTTCCTAGCCTACAACAAATGGTGAAATGTGGTTGACAAAGCAGGTGTGAACCTCAGCTGGGAATCAGGCAGTTTCTCATGGATTCCTTTTGCCTGAACCACTCCACCAAAACGGCTTCTGTTTAAGATTACCGATGACTGGGCACCTGGGTGGCTCAGTGGGTTAAAGCCTCTGCCTTCGGCTCAGGTCATGATCTCAGGGTCCTGGGATCGAGGCCCGAGTTGGGCTCTCTGCTCAGTGGGGAGCCTGCTTCCTCCTCTCTCTCTGCCTGCCTCTCTGCCTACTTGTAATCTCTCTCTCTGTCAAGTAAATAAATAAAATCTTTAAAAAATAAATAAATAAATAAAAGCTTACTGATGACTGGGGTGCCTGGGTGGTTCAGTTGTTAAGTGTCTGCCTTTGGCACAGGTCATGATCCCAGGGTCCTGGGATCGAGCCCTACATCGGGCTCCCAACTCAGTGGGAAGCCTGCTTCTCCCTCTCCCACTCCCCCTGCTTGTGTTCCCTCTCTTGCTGTGTCTCTCTCTGTCAAATAAATACACAAAATCTTAAAAAAAAAAAAAAAGATTACCAATGACCTTCACACAGCCAAGTTCAATGGTCGATTCCCAGTCCTCATGTTGCTTGACCTCTCAATGCTGTCTAAGAAAGTGGTTCTTCCACATGCCCCTGGAAACCCTCATTTCTGGGATACTCTGCTTTCCCGGTTCTCCTCCCTCTTCCCTGGTTACTGTTTTCCAGTCTCCTCTGCTGGATCATCCCCATCACACTGAATCTACACTGACCAGAGCTCAGTCCTTAGACCTCTCCTGTCTCCACTTACACCCTCACCAGTGTCCAGGTTTCAATTCACATGCTGATGACACCTAGAGTTCCTGCTCCAGCCCAGACCTCCCCCAAGCTCCACATATATACACCTGACGTGTCCATTTGGATGTCAAATGGGCATCTACAACCTAACAAGCTCAAAACCAAACTATTGATATTTTACCCTCAAACCTACTCCTACCAGGTGTTGCTAAAGCTAGCTTGGTAAATGGCAACTCTGTTCTCCAGTTGTTCAGGTCCAAAACCATAGAGTCATCTTTAATGCCACTCTTCTCTCGTAGTCTATACCCAGTCTATTAGCAAAACCCTAACAGTTCTACTTCCAAAAGGGCCTTCCTGGGACATAGAAGGAGCTCAATAAATATCATGGAATGAATCTATGCATGGCTCATAGAATGCCTGTAAAGAAAAACCAGAAAAATAGGGATGGAAGAAACAATGATTAGGTGGATTCATAACTAGTTCAATAGCCATAATCACAGGAGCCATGAATGGCTAAAGAGCAACATGGAGGGAGAGAATAAAGGGCTTTTTCCTTGACCCACATTCTTGGAAGTGACATGGAAGAAGGTATGAAGATACAATGTCAACAAAAAAGATGAATGATACTGCATAGGACAGTATAGTGAATAGCTGAGGTAGCAAAAATGATCTGGCAAAAAAATAAACAAATGAAAAAAACCCAAAACAAAAAAACTGGATCTCTGTTACTAAGAGACACTTAAAATCAGCTTGTGAGGATGAGTTGAAGAAAATAATTAGATCGATCTAACCAAATGGAATTTAACAAAGATATATGAAGGGCCAAATTTTGGCTCCAAAAAACCAACCGTCCAAGCACAGAGGTACTATTCTTTTTTTTTTTTTTTTTTTTAAAGATTTTATTTATTTATTTGACACAGAGAGAGAGATCACAAGTAGGCAGAGAGGCAGGCAGAGAGAGGAGGAAGCAGGCTCCCTGCTGAGCAGAGAGCCCGATGCGGGCCTCGATCCCAGGACCCTGAGATCATGACCTGAGCCGAAGGCAGAGGCTTTAACCCACTGAGCCACCCAGGCGCCCCAGAGGTACTATTCTTAAGCAAGAGTCAGCCCTAGGAGTGGGCAGCATAATGCTGTAGCAGTCAATGATGGCAAGTTTATTATAGATTATTTAACAGTAGCAGCTAGAATAAACCCTATGATGGCTATGTTTTATGCATTTAGTGTTCAATTATTTTCATTATACACATTGAGACAAACTATTAGAATAAGAATGATACTTAAAATCATATTAAAAGAATCAACTGAAAAAAGTAGAATGATTCACTTGTTTAAAAAGAAAAAAAAACAGGATGAAATAATATTAATAGGACTTTTTTTTTAAAGATTTTATTTACTTATTTGAGAGAGAGAGAGAGAGAGAGAGAGAAAGCACACAAGCAGGGGGAGCAGCAAAGGCAGAGGGAGAAGCAGACTCCCCGCTGAGCAGGGAGCCCGACACAGGGCTCAATCCAAGGACCCTGGGATTATGACCCGAGCTGAAGACAGATGCTTAAGGGACTGAGCCATCCAGGCGCCCCTTAATAGGATGTTTAAAGGTGGAAAAACAATCCTATTTAGTTCTTTAGAGCCTTAAGAAATGGAGAAGCAGGTGAGAAAACCACATAAGCAAGACTTTCTGATGGGAAAATGATATGCCATGGGGAGAGGTGTGCTCACCACCACCCAACCCAGGAGATCAAAGCAGAAAGCACATGAAATGGGTAAATGCATAAACTGTTACCACAGGTCACTGGTCTCATTGTGAGGAGTGATGAAAATCACACAGGAAAAGATGTGCTACTGACTTGCTTCATTTTATCAATTAGTCACTTAAACCATCCAAAGTACCACTGGTTACTGGTTTGGAGTTTTTTAGTGTACCCCTAAAGATATGGGCTTACTGACCTCAAGAGCCAGAGAACTTATCTTCTTAAGAGATACTTTAACAGGGACGCCTGGGTGGCTCAGTTGGTTAAGCGTCTGCCCTCAGCTCAGGTCATGATCACACAGTCCTGGGACTGAGTCCCTAATAGGGTTCCTTGCTCAGTGGGGAGCCTGCTTTTCCCTCTGCCTGCCAGTCCCCCATTTGTGTGCTCTCTCTCTCTCTCTCTCTCTCTTTCACTCTCGCTCCCGCTTTCCCTCTGACAAATAAATAAAATCTTAAAAAAGGGGGGGGGAGGGGCACCCGGGTGGCTCAGTGGGTTAAAGCCTCTGCTTTCTTCGGCTCAGGTCATGATCTCAGGGTCGTGGGATCAAGCCCTGAATAGGTTTCCCTGCTTGGCGGGGAGCCTGCTTCTCCCTCTCTCTCTGCCTGCCTCTCTGCCTACTTGTGATCTCTCTCTCTCTCTCTCTCTCTCTCTCTCTCTCTGTCAAATAAATAAATAAATAAATCTTAAAAACAAAACAAAAACAAAAACACTTTAACAAAGAAATCTTGGGCTTTAGAATCAGGCAGATGAGTGTCCCAATACCGGCTGCACCTTCTACAGTTGTATGGTCTGCGGCAAGTTTTTCAGCCTCTGTGTCTTCATTCCCTTGTCTGAAAAATGGGGTTAAAGTTCCCACAAAGATGTTGTTAGGATTAAATTCAAAGAGAAGAAAATAGAGTACAATGACAAACAGTAGTTAATGAATAAAAAAGGAGTAGTTAACAAATAATGATACCTTGTTCTCAGTCTTAGTATCCCAACTAATGAGGGTCACGAAACTGACCAACACCACCCAAAAACTTTTTTTGGTGACTGAAATGTTTTTTATTGTTGTTGTTGTTTTGTGTTTTTTTTTTTTTAAGATTTTATTTTTAAGTAATCTCTATACCCAACACAGGGCTCAAACTTACAACCCCTAGATCAAGAGTTACATGCTCTTCCAATTGAGCGAGCCAGGCACCCCAGAAATGTTCTTTATCTGTGCTGATACCTTAAGTCACAAGGCCTGAAATGAGGCTAGTGTCAACTCTGAATTTTATTTCATTCTAATCAATTTAAATTGGTTTATTTGTGATTAATTTATTATCTTGCATAGCTACACGTAAACTAGTGACTATCATACTGGACAGCATAGATACTTCCCTAAAGCAACTCCTTGTTCAGAAATCCTGGTTCTATTACTTTAGTGAGAGAATAAAACCAAAAGAGCAAACAACTTTGGGAACCCCATACTAGGAAGTGCCCAGTGATGCAAGGGGATTCCCATCCTGCAGGGAATTCCAGAAGCCTCCGCCAGACAGCATGTGAGGGAACGACAGGGACTAACCTGGGAAATTTCTATGAACTTTACCAAGGATGGTGCTGATCTAATAGAACTGTTTCATGTAAAGGTGTTTTCCTTGTAAACAGAAAATGAAGCAATAAAAACTGTTACAGCCAATTAGAGGATTAAGAAGTTTAAGTTTCCCTTCACCTCTCACCCCTTTCACTGTGATCCTACTCTGTCCAATCAGAGAACAAGATTCAAGGAGAATTCTTAAAATTATTATCGCAGCCACAATAATCGTTCCTAAGCCCCTGGCTTTCACCAAGAATGAACTTCTTAAGTTTGGTGCTGAATTTCGCTTCCTATTCTGCTCTGCTTCTCAGAGCTCAGGACACAATCCCCTAACTACTCTCCTCACTACTTCATCAGGTTTCTACAAAATGAGCAAGAGTTCAAAGGGAATTTTCAACCAATTCATGCCTAAGGCAGGAAATTGAAATACCAAGTGGAATAGAAGAATGTTAGACAAACATAGGCAAGGTCCGCTGGTGAGAACCCGAGTTTTTTTCACCCCCTGACCCATTTTTAAAGAACTACAAAGAGGAATAAAGGGAGGTGGTTAATGGGTCATAGGACTTGTTTAGAGCCACCTCTACTTTCCTTTTCTAATTGACTGCTGGGAAAAACACCCTCTTCAAGAACTGCTCAGAGGGGAAACGTGCTGGGACAGGAGATCCACTGATGAAATGACTTCAGAAGCTGAAGATCATTAATTAAGAATATTGAGAGTGAGGTTGAAAGCTTTGCTGGAACAAGTGGGAGGCACAACGCGGTATCAGCTGCGACCTACACATTAGCAATTAAGCCCTGTGAAGGCTCTCAGTGGAAAGTTACAGCTCCCAGGCATTCCTCCTTGGATGAGTGAAGAGTCTCCTGAGGCGACTGAACTCTGAAGACAGTAGCATAGACTCTACAGTAGTATTTCCAACATCCACTATTATTTATATATATATATATACACACACACACACACATACATATATATACACAGACATATATATACATATGTATACATATACATATATATACATATGTGTATATATATGTATGTGTGTGTATATATACACACACACCCTCGATTCTCAGGATTCGGTGTCTTCCAAGCACCACTACCCACTGCCTGAAACACTGTCTCTTAAAACTTAGCATGCATCTGAGTCACTGGGGGAGGGGGTGATTCACAAATGCAGACGGCAAAGGCTCACCCCCAGAGTGTTCTGATTTCATAGGCTTGAGGTGGGGCCAATAATTTGCATTTCTAATGGACTCACGGGTAATGGAGATGCTGATGCTGCTGGTCCAGAGACAATACTGTGAGAATCACTGGTCTAGAAATAGGGGTTTGCAACCCTGGTAGTGCCTTACAATCACTTGGGGAATTTTTTTAAAGATTATGTCCAAATTGTACCCCAGACCAATTAAATTAGATTCTCTTGAGATGGGGCCTAGGTACCAGTATATTTAAAAAGCTCCCTATTTGATGTAATATGCTAGCTGGGTTGAGAACTACTACAGAAAAGATCACCTTCAAACTATTTAAATCTGGCAATTACACACACTCTTACAAACTAGACACAGGGAGGCAGATCCTGGCATCTGTTTGATTCTACTTAACCCTTAGTGATTATATTTCACTGGTCATTTTTTTCCACCACAAACAAAAGTATAATAATGTTCCTTTACCAGCAAACCACACATTCTCATTCTTGTTCTCTCTCTCTCTCTCTCCCTCTCTCATTCTCTCTGTCCAAGAACTCTCTGCAGATTTACTAATTACAGCAACTGAAGATCTATGAACACCGACAAGTCTGTTAATCCCCTGAAAATATTGTGGGTAATGAATGAATAAATTTTGAAATGAGAACCCTACAACGAGATGAATAGCACAGAACAATTCTTAAACATTCAAAATTATCTAACGTCTTCCTTCCTTCAATTTCTTTTCTCCTCAAATTCATTTTCTTTCTTTCCAAATCAAATTGTTTCCTCATCTCTACACATCATTTGCCTGCTTCTACTCTTCCCTCATTATCTCTCCCTTAATATGACAAGTATAAAGCTTAGAGTCAGTTATTCTTATGAAATAAATTAGGAGCAGGCATCATAAAACTAATAAAAAAAGGGGGGGAGGACTAAATATTTTTCTTGGTGAGAAGAAAGAAGCTAAATCAAATTATTTTTGGTATGTACCTCCTGATTAACTCTGCCTTGGGCATCAGCCCTCAACAGGAAACCTATTTCCCACCCTGAATTCCTCAAATTAAGGAACCTCCTGACTAAAATACACCGTGTGTCCTACTTCAGTACCTACTGATGAAGTGTGACAGTGTGGTGTACCTCCAAGTAATAAGGCTAATGAAGAAGGAATAGATAGGTCATTCATAATCCAGAACTGTGGTTCTCAGGCAAAATCACCATCTTCCACCACGTGTCCACCCCCAATGTGCAATGTCTGGAGACATTTAGGATTGTCACAATTGGAACCTAGTGGGAGAGAGTACAGAAAAGCTGCTAAACATTCTATAATGCACAGAATAGCCCATGACAAAGGATCACCTGGTCCATGTTGTCATTAGTGTCCAACCAGAGAAACCCCCCTCTAGAAATTACTATATGAAGCCAGCTAACCTCTCAGGCATTGGAGAATTTGCCAGAATCTCAGGCCAGCTGAAAAGAGGAAGGGGGGTGCTGCGAATGGTCCAGAGTCAAAGAAGTACTACAAAACGCCCAGCTCAAAGAGAGAGAGCTGAGGCTGCCGTTCATCTTGCCAAGTGTCTAGAAAAACAGGGTCCTCTTAGTCTTGACCTTGCCAGACTTTGCCCATACGGGCTTTTTTAATATATAGGATTAAAGGTTTAATTTGGTAAAACAGTTCAATTTCATGATTAATCACCGGACCAAGTGACAGACTGCCCCCACTCTATGGACCATTCTTATATCACTAATAACTTTTAACAAGGCGTAAACCAATGAATGAATGAATAAATGAGAGAAAGAAAGAAAAAATGAAATAAAAAAGAAAGGATAGATGCAGGAATTTTGAACAGGTATTTTAGAAATAGACTATAACCTTAGATTTTATAAAAATCTAAATAAGTACTGCCCATTCTCTTGACAGGCAGTTATCTAACCAATTTTACTTTGGGCAATCTGCATTGGAGTCTTTGCAGAGAGGTGGATAGGGTAGTATTTAGGGACTTTTTTCACACATCATTCATATCATAATGAAATCGTGACTATCAGATGTCCATCCTGTGACTACTGAATTTCTAGAAAAATTATACTGACCAACAGAACTGTAAATATCAAATTGCTCCAGCTTAAAAAGATCAACACTGTTACGTTTAGATCTTAGTGAACAAAACAAGTATGGGAGCTAGCTTTTATTTGAGACACTCTTCAGATTTTAAATGCTGAAGAGCTTTTTTTTTTTTTTTTGAAGATTTTATTTATTTATTTGACAGAGATCACAAGTAGGCTGAGAGGCAGGCAGAGAGAGAGGAGGAAGCAGGCTTCCTGCTGAGCAGAGAGCCTGACGCGGGCCTGGATCCCAGGACCCTGAGATCATGACCTGAGCTGAAGGCAGAGGCTTTAACCCACTGAGCCACCCAGGTGCCCCGCCGAAGAGCTTCTTAATAGGTTACTGAAAAACCTAAAGTTTAAAAGAGGGTATGCTAAGGACATGCTTAAATGCCTCACAAAATAGTATTTCCATTCTAGGGATTCACGACAGGGTTCCTTTAAACAGCAAAGCCCACTGAATTCATCTGAGTGCTTACCCTCTGTTGGGAAGGGAAAGAGAGGTTGCCACTCAAAGATCAGAGAAGAATAAGCAGCAGCTGGACAACAGGAATTGTCCTTTAGCTATGGCATAAACTGTCACAGTAACCCCAACTTCTTATTGTCCCTTGTTTTAATATATTAAATGGAGTTGTTTTAATATGTTAAGTTTTACCATGTAACATAAACTCATCTCTAAATTATAAATTTTGTAAATATGTCATCAAGAAATGCTACAAAGCCCCTATTGAATAGGAATTGTTTATCCCAGGCCTATAATGTTCTGTGTCCTAATGCTTCAGAGATATTAGATACTAAAATTTTATTAAAACCATGTCCCTTGCATTTGCTGCCATTATTGATGATGCAAATTCACACAAGTGTTAGCTAATGAAGCAGTCAGACAGGGTTTCACAGGCAGAGAAGAGGCCGAAAGGAATCTTTTTTGCCAAAGAGAAAGTGGCCCAACTGTGGAAAATGATATGGATATCTAAGGTAGCCCCCACAAGCCAAAACTGTAAATAAGGTTAGACCCTCACATGGTTCCATGGTCTGAGTATACATTACAACATTTTTAAACCAAACACTCATTTCGCTAGAGGGATCATGCCAGCTGGCACAGCACAGTTGACCAAAAGTGAAAAACGAGCTTGAATTCTCCCGCTCTGTAAAACTCTGCACATTCGTAGCAGAATCCCCCTTACCAGAAGAGGGCAATGGCAGCCCCGCTGGTATGCCGCCAAGCTGTGACAGTTATCTCCAGCCAGGTATCACCTGCCAAGGGAGTCAAACCCAGGCAACGGCTTGCAGAACTGCTGGCTTCTAAGTATCTCACAGGCAAAGACCAGCCCCTTTGCCTTTCCATTATCTGGATTGAATTAACAGGCAGCTGCAAGACCAAATCATTCCAATATTTCCAACTGATGATGGAGAACTACTGCTCTCTGCAACCCAACCAACACATTTAAAGTTATCCTCTCTCTTTGGTTATATCAGCCACAAAACTCTTCCACTCCAAAAACAAGAAGCTCTGTTAAAGATCTCCAAAGAGTGAATCTTGTATAAATAGGACATTAGAAGTCTGCAACTGACTTAAGAGCCATTCTGCAACGTAAGAGCCATTCTAAATTCAGATTCACGTTCACTTGGATTACCCAAGCTTTTCAGTCCCCTATGGTGGAGTCTCAATTCTGCGATCCTTTACTCCCTTCACAAGTGTCTCCAAGTCCTTCTCCTCTAGCAGTTCTTTTCCAGCTCAGGGTCTTCAAGCTTTTCTAAACGAAGCATTCCCCAACCTCCACTCCCTCACAAACGCTTCACTTTGCTTTGCAGGTTTAACTCCGTGTTTGCTTTTTAAACACATCTACCTCTAATGAAGGAAAGGATTTGTTTTTGGCTCATCAAATTTCAGGAATAAGTGAGTAGTAAACGAATAGGTGGGAGGGGCTGGGGGTAGTTTGAAGAGGGATGGGACGCGAGTACACGCCACACTAGTCAGGATGCATTATGACCTCCTAGTTTGGGAATTCACAAGCCACAGAACAAAAGTTCTTAAGTTCATACCTTGACTTCTCTGCCTGTCCAAAATGACACATTCTCCCCAGACCTGCTCCTTTTCCCTGTTCTGGCTCGGCCAGCAGCCCCCAAAATCTGTCCAGTTCTGAGACACTGCCGTCTCCCTTTCCTGAGCAGCCACATACAACCCATCACCACATCGTGTGTCCTTCCCCCGACCCCCACCATCCTGGCCTCCAGTTCAAGTCTCTGCTTCCTCCTGCCTGGCCTTTAACTGCATCAGTCTCCCATAACCCCCTACGTCGGCTCACCTTCAACCTGCTAACAGCCTGTTGCCAGAGTGATCAAGTCTGGCCCTGCCTCCACCCCTCCACTCAAGCTGAAAACCTTCTGAAAGGCCTTCAGCTCTCAGGAAAAAAAAAAAAAAAAAAGACTAAAGTCCTTACAGTGGCCTCTAAGGGCTTGACCATATACCCTAGCTTGCCCATCAGTCTCATCTCATGCCCTAGTGTCCAAACATAACTATTAATAGCACCCACCCTTTTGTCCTGATTTCCAAAACAACCCATGTATATGGTCTCTTTAGCTACAAGTCTCTGAGGTCTGGCTCCTGTCAGCTTCTCCAACCTCATGTCAATCCACTGTCTCTGCACTCACTGCTGGCCTTCATTCACTTAATTTTTCTTTACTGAACATATACCAGACACCAGCCCTGTGCCAGGAGCTGAACACAGAGCAGAGGACAAAAGAGAAAGGACCTTGGCTATGCTGGAAGGCACTCCCCAACCCTGCCTGCACCAGCTCCCTTTGGGCTCCCACTGGGGCTTTATTCAGTCTTGGTTCAATGCCTCTTCCTCTTGGAAACCTTCTGAGGGCTCCAGACCAGTACCCACCCTTTACCTTGCCAACAGCATCATGTTGAAACAACGGTTCAAGACTGCAATTTTTCCTGCTTCCATGTCATTGATCTGACTACCAGATTCTTCCAAGATATGATGAGGTCTGCATCTATTTTCTCTAGTTATTAAAGCCCTAATGTTTAGCAGTGTTTGGCCCATAGAAGGTGCTCATGAGTGCACTGCAGGAAGGAAGGAGGCATGGAGTGTACCCCAATCAACTCTGGGCCAGCTCTCCTTCCTGGGTCCCAGTGTGATCCTCAGGGTGCCTAGAATCTTACAAATCCTCTCCTGATCTCAGCTTCTGGCCCTATTCACCCCACCCTCCTAGGCTCAAACCTGATCCGTGGGTTCTGGCAGAGAGCAGAAGCCCTCCACCCGCTCACCATCATCATCATCTCCTCCCCAAGATCATCACCCCTTAGCTGAGATGCATTCTGTGCTCAGCACAAAGACTCTCACTCCCAGAAAAGGGCTGGGGAAAGGTCTACCTGGCAAAATGCTGCCAAAGGGGCAAACTGGGCCAAAATACTTCATCAAAAGCAGGTATTCTGAAATATCATCTTTTATGAGGTTTTGAAATATTGAAGTTTCTCCCTCTTGACAAAAAAATATTGCTTGTGGCTTATAAAAGTCCCTTATTTTTTTCTGGTCAGTTTCTATCCATTATGGATTAAAATCTCTGAACACAAATTTCAGCTTGAGTATAGCCACCCACCTTGGCGGCGGCAGGGGATACTAAAAGGATGTGAAGCTCTATTCAAAACATTGGTTATTTTCACAAAATGCCACACCAATGGGGGTGGCATGAGGTAGGGCTGGGAGACCGGTTATAGTTTCTGAAATAACCACACCACATCCCAGTCATGACAGTAGTAAGCCAGCAGACTGAAGATAGAACAGTCACACCCTCCACAAGGGGAGCCCTTTCCTCCCTCCTGTCACCTTCCCAGAGGACCCACAGATGCACCCACATGGTGAGGCCACTGATGTCAATCAAACTAAAGACAGGTAAAAGTTCTCATATTTCTTCCACAGCACAGTGGATTACTTAAGTACCCCCTCACCGTGGCACATGCACACCTAACTCTGGAGACCACTGCAGTCAACCAGAGAAACATCTGGATGACTCCAGGAAGACCAGGAGTTTACATAAAGGCAGCAAATGCAAACCTAACAACTTCCGGGAGGCAATGTCAGAAACTGTTAATTGGCAGCAATGAGAATTAAATGGGACCAAAGGAGAGCATTTATAATGACAGAGGATAAAAGCTATAAAGAAATTAAAACTCTCCTGAGAATCCTAGAGAGAGACAGCATGCTAATACAGATGGAAAAGTTGCAAAACCTGTTCCTCTCAAGCACATGTGTTTCCATCCCAAAGCCTCTTCCTGAGGTTCCCTCCCTAGAAAACACTTCTCCCAGACCCCTGGGGAGGCACCTAGCTCTTTTTACTTGGCTGTTTACCTGGAATGCTCCCCTCCAGAGAAGCTCTCTGGCCATCTTATTTAGTTCATTTTTTTTTTAAACTAGGCTCCATAGCCAGAGTGGAGTCCAACTCAGGGCTTGAACTCATAACCCTGAGATCAAGACCTGAGCTGAGATCAGGAGTCGAACATTCAATCAAATGAGCCCCCAGGCACCCCTGCTTATCCTGTTTAAACTGGAGCTACCTCTAGTCACTCACCATCAAACTACCAGCTTTTATTTTCTTCATCACACATCTTGGTATCTGAAATTATCTTGTGTTTTTCCTTGTGCAATATCTGTCTTCCCTTAAAATGTCACCTCCATAAGACCATGAATGTGTCATTCTCATTCAGCTGAGAACCATTCTGGTACATGGGAAGCAAGAGCTAAATATTTATTGAATAAATAAAATGTTTGAAAATAGCTAGAGAAACACAGAAGTCATAGGAGACTGACTCCCCTTCTTTCAGGCCATGCCAGATCAGAGAGGCAAAAATAAGACCAGAGAGGGCATAGAATATGCAACAGTGACCTGTAAGATATATCAAGCCCTGTACAATGAAAGCAAAGAATACACCATCTTTTCAAGCATTCACTTTTTCAAGCATGAACAGTTTCTGTATCTGTCAGTCTAAACTTCCAATTTCCCAAATGAACCTGAACTTCACTAAAAAGGTAGAGCAGGCAGCAGGTGGATAATGAGGGTCTGATCCCACAGCAAGATAGCAGCCAAGGTGTGGGGAGAGGTCCAAGCCCAGAAAAGGGGTCAATACCACAAGAAGCTGGGCTACTGCCCAGAATCTGTCTCCTAGGACCATCCTTCCTCATGAAATATTGTTCAGTGGGATCTCCATGAACAGTCTGAACAGAAAGATACGCTATAACCTAGTTAGCCAGGAACAAATCCAAGTATGTATTAATAAGCAGAGGACTCTAGGGCTCCTGGGTGGCTCAGTGGGTTAAAGCCTCTGCCTTCAGCTCAGGTCATGATCTCAGGGTCCTGGATCCCAGGACTGCAACAGGCTCTCTGCTCAGCAGGGAGCCTGCTTCCTCCTCTCTCTTTGCCTGCCTCTCAGCCTACTTGTGATCTCTCTGTCTGTCAAATAAATAAATAAAATCTTAAAAAAAAAAAAAAAGCAGAGGACTCTACAAATACATGCTCCTTAAGCCACTGATGTACTACTCACTATAAGAGATGTCTCAGTATGTGTCTAATACGATAAATATCTTCATCAGCATTCTAGCACCTCTATTTTTACGTCCAATCCAGCTGCAACACTGGTTGTTATTACTGGTGAAAGCATTTACTAATCATTTCTTATTTTTCCACTTTACAATCACTTTAGGAACTAGAACCTCCCTTTTAAAAAATTGTTTCAACACCAAAATCCATTATTTTCTCTTTATAATCAAACCAGTTTTTGAAGCAAAATGGAAAAAGGCCTACAACCTCTACACCAAACCTTTATGCTCATGCCATAAATATAGAAAGATGGCTGCTTCTCAGCGACAGACTCAAATTCCCATTTTAATCAAAACTGATTTTGAAATCTATTTCTCAATTTACATGTGGTCAGGGAGCTTCTCCCCATGTGAGCTCTCAGACTCCTTCATGGAAATGGGCACTCTTCCCAAACCCCTAAAACTTCGGGATGTTATTAACCACTGGTAATCATTTTCTTCTACACTCTTAACTTCATCAAAGGTTAACGTCATGTGGCAGCTTCAGAAGGAAATCAAAAGTGCAAAGCCACAAAACACCAATGGTACCATGTTCACAGATCTTTCCAAATGTGCAAACAGACCTCACAAAGGAAAAAGCTCAAAGATGCACTGAATCATCTGAACACATAAACTCACACCAGAAAAATAAAGACTAACAAATACATGACAGTTCCAACCAGTACAGTACTGTGTTTCAAAACTCCAAATCTGTATCTCAGAGACTGTTTTACCTAACTTTGGGGCAGGTAACATAAGTAAGTCTTTGTATGCTATTTTTGTTTCCAAAAACAGTCTTTGTTCATCCCACTGCAAAGCTTTTTAGCAGTTGTTTTGTTGTTATTTTTACTCCAAAGCAGATTCCCTTAAATATTAAATGAAGTGTCAGCCTGATCATAAAGGGGTCCCAATATGGAGTCCTAGAATTTCCAGTAAGCACCACATTCTATGGCTGAGTACTGGCTAGGCAGCCAAAGCTACAGCAGAGAAAACCAGAATATTCACAATGCCAACTCCTCTGGTTGGCTTCCAACCCCTGTCCCATAGGTGGCAGCTCTGGGGGCTGCACATGGTCTTGGACTTCTCCATTAGTAGAGAAATAGAAACAACTGCCACAGTGAGTCTCTTCTGAGGGCAGAGACTGAAAAGGCTTCCTGCACTCATGAAATTCTCCTGCCAACAAGGGTAATGCTAATTTTAGCCTAAGCTGGTTTTTATCCAGGTGGACTAGAATTGCAAAGAATACTTCACATGATAGCAATTATGGAACAGGGTCCTTGAATTTTCAATGATTTTTCTGTTCCTTCTTTCTTAGTGATATGAAATTCTAACAAAACTAGTATTTGATTAAAAAAAAAAGTGACGAGAATGAGTTTCCAACAGTGAGCCATTTATTTTTATTTTCTTCTATCAAAAGGCTAAAGAACAAAATATATGACTGAATTACAAAAATTAAATAACTCTTATCACCATGAAAGGAAAATTATATCCACATAATCCACCTGAAACTGGACTTATAATAAAAGGAAAGCAGTGGACAATATCTGAATCTACTTTTTGTTAGACACCATCCTAAACTTATTATTACAAAGCAAAGACTCAGAAATCCATCTGAATAAATCACTGATGAATACCATGTATTTTCCTTGCACAGATCAAAATGAAATTTAATACCACCACATTTTAAGTCATGCACATGAAGGGAAACCTCCAAGGGTCTCTAACAGCCTCTTAACTCTGACCTGGGCTGCATTTGGTCACATAGTTTGAGGTTATCTGAGATGTTTGCATCCATGTTCAGAAGGAAAATCCCAAACTGCAAAAACATCGAACATGACCAGTCAAACATGTCCAGTGACTCTGGCTGGGCATGGGTCTTCATGTGGACTCACATGAGTGAGTTTGTCTTCTGGGTCTTTGGATGGGGGGTGACAAGTCTAGGCTCCCCTCTCTCGTCCTGATACATAAGGAGAAAGACTCAGAGCTCACTCCAAAGACCTAGTCTATTACAATAACACACATTCCCAGGAGTTTAAGGAAAAGAAAAAAGAAAAAGAAAAATCTACAAATACAGCAAGACCAATGAGGCCAATGAAGCTTAAGGCCCCAAGCTCTTTAACTCTTCCAGGTAACATAAGTAAAATTATTTTCTACTTCATAAATGTTAGTTGGTGCATGTGTTATTACTCATGAGTATCAGAGAGGAAAAAAGAGGATCAGAGGATGACTGATTACGGAAGGTACAAATTCCACTTGAATAATTCAATCGCACCAAGAAAATTAACTATGTTTCGAAAACATGTTTGCCAAACTAATGTCACGTTCCCATGAAGGGTCCAGCTCTTGTGATAAGCACAAAGCTTGGGGCGCCTGGGTGGCTCAGTTGGTTAAGCGACTGCCGTCGGCTCCGATCATGATCCCAGGGTCCTGGGATCAAGCCCCACATTGGGCTCCCTGCTCAGTGGGGAGCCTGATTCTCCCTCTCCTTCTGCTGCTCTGCCTGCTTGTGCTCTCTTGCTCTGTCAATCAATCAATCAATCAATCAATCAATCAAATAAATAAATAGCACAAGGGGCACCTGGGTGGCTCAGTGGGTTAAAGCCTCTGCCTTCGGCTTAGGTCATGATCTCAGGGTCCTGGGATGGAGCCCCAAATCAGGCTCCTTGCTTACCAGGGAGTCTGCTTCCTCCTCTCTCTGCCTGCCTCTCTGCCTACTTGTGATCTCTCTCTCTCTCTCTCTCTCTGTCAAATAAATAAACAAACAAACAAATAAATAAATAAATAAATCTTTTTTTAAAAAAGCACAAGTCTTTTAAAAATTGCTTTATCTTTTTTTTTAAAGATTTTTTATTTATTTATTTGGGGGGGGGCTTGATCTCATGACCCTGAGGTCATGACTTGAGTGGAAACCAAGGGTCCGACGCTTAGCCAACTTTGTCACCCACGTGCCCCATCTTTCATTTTGATATAATTTCAAACTTCAGAAAAATTGTGAGAATAGTACAATGTTGGAGAATTTCTTAAAAACACAATGTGATTTATTTTCTGTGAACTTAAAACCATTTTTTAACTAGCTTCAAAAGTTAAAAATAAAACTAGTTCTATTCTTAACTAGTAAATGGTTGCACAATACCCATAATGATCAATTATTTGGGAAAGGTAGAAACACCAGGTCTGTCAATGTTTTTGTTTTCATTTTGTTTTTTTAATTGGAACATGCAAGAAAGAGGATGACATTTGTGACCCACTCCCAGGAGTGCACAGATAAGGTAGGCTAGCTGTGATGTGCAATTACAGAGGCATCAGCTGTCCCTCCACCTTTCTTCCCCAAATGAAAATCCAGAATGAAATGCAAAAGAAAAGGCCTAATTATATTCATGAACAACCTTAAATGTGTGTCCATCTTTTTTTTCCCCAGTAAAGAAATCACTGACGAACTCATGCCCTTTATTCTTGATAACAACTTGTCTAAAACACACTGAACTATTAGGAAATCCTGGACTAGAACCTTTAATTGAAGTGATAATTTTGGATTTATAAATTATTCTTCCTTATTAACTAAGTCCAAGAGAGCTTTATAAGAATACCCTAAAGACATAATTTTGAGTGCAAGCAAGTACCCTAAACAACAGAAAGCAATAAAGCATTTTCAAAGGCTGAAGGGTACGTTCCATTTGCTTTGTTAACAACAACTTCCTTGGGGACAGAATAAATTTTCAGGGCAAGAAGTAACAGGGCTTGGGCGCCTGGGTGGCTCAGTGGGTTAAAGCCTCTGCTTTCGGCTCGGGTCACGATCTCAGGGTCCTGGGATCGAGGCCCGCATCAGGCTCTCCACTCAAAAGGGAGCCTGCTTTTTCTGCCTGCCTCTCTGCCTACTTGTGATCTCTCTCTCTGTGTGTCAAATAAATAAATAAAACATCTTTAAAAAAAAAAAGAAGTAACAGGGCTCATATTAAACAAAATGAGATAATTCTGCAGAGAAATTCAACACCTGGCTTTACAGAAGAGTTTACGTTTGTATCATCAAACCACTGTGCACACTACCAACCTCTGGTTAGTAAAACATGACAGTAGTCCTTTGATTAGACCTCTCCACCCTTTCCACTTGTGTTTACTATACTTGCCAGCATTTCCCTTTGTATTTCCAAATCTATGTCTACAGTTATTCAAAAATGTACCCACATGATAGATTAGAATCCTCGTGAGAAAAATGGCCTTTCTGATGGTACTGTGGGTTCTGGGGGCGGGGGTGGGATTTTGTCTTTGTTGGCTTTTATAAAGCCAGCACCCACCACAGGGTCTGGGTCATGATATATATATAGATATAGATAGATATATAGATATATATAGATATATACATAGAGATAGATAGATAGATAGATAGATAGATAGATAGATAGATAGATATCTGTTAAGTAATGAATGAACCAAGAAAATACTGGTTGATGTGTGATCTCTATGACCAGAGAACAATTTTACCAGCAGAAACGACATATCTCAAAAGGTACTGCACTTCAAAGGCCATACTTGGTGGACTGGTGACCTCCGCACTGTGCATGTCCTAATTGCTAGAATCTTCGAATGCTACCCAATTTAGAAAAAAAGGTCTTTGCAGGTGTTATTAAGGATCTTGAGATGAAGAGATCATCCTGGATTACCCAGATGGGCCCTAATCCAATCACAAGTGTCCTTACAAAAGACACACAGAAAAGACAAACACACAGATGAGAGGGTGATGTAAAGACAAAGGAAGGGATGCAGTCAGAAAACCAGGAACCTGGCATCCATTTGAGGCTGGGAGAAGCAGAGAATGGCTTCTCCCCTAGAGCCTCCAGAGGCAGCAAGGCTCTCCCAACTTCAGACTTGATTTCAGGTGTCTGGCTTCCCAAACTGAGAGAATAAACTTCTATTATTTTAAGTCGCCGAGTTGAAAGTAACGTGTTAAGGTGGCCTAGGAAACTAATACAGAGGCCTACTAAAACTATCTCAGAAAATCAAAAATAATTTGATGGAAACAATATCTGAATGGCAATCTTGAAGATGTATTTCAGACAGCCAGCAGTTGTTACTTCGCTTTACCATTTCTAAAGTCACCTGCTATGCTGAAACAGTGTTAACTGTATTTGCTGATGAATTATACCCTCACTCATTCCAAAAAAGGATTAAGGCAGTTGACAAACCCTAACCTGACAGTTGCTATACGCCTGCTTGAAAACTTTCATTTTGTGCTTTGCTAAACAAAAGTAGAAATAATGTTCTTTCTCAATTAGAATTTTATCACCGGAATAGACATCCAGCTTGCTGACTAGACTTCTACAAGTAGACAGCTGGAGAAAAGCCCTTCAGCCTGAGGGAACAGCATAAACAAATGCAGAAGTGTGAAAGCACGCAGTGACGCTGAAACATGCAAGAGGGTGTGGAGGAGAAGACGAGGTTCTACATGTAGGCGACGATGAATAGGACCAACCCGAGGGCCCACCAAGGAGCAGGGGAGAGGACTTCGAGGGACAGTGAGACCCTTTTGAAGCTCAGCTCCAGGGAAATGCTGGCAGAGTAGCACTGACCACAAAATCCCAAGCCCTTACCCCCTATATCTACATTCCTTGTTCAGGAAGTTACTAGACATTTGTCCCACCTAACTAATATGAAGTGGAAAGAGTAAGGGAAAAGAAAGAGGATCTAACATAGCAGAGAGGTAAGGAGAAATCGAGAACGATGTATACTGAGTCTCAAATGCAGGCAGTACAGAAAGCAGGATAACGTATCTGGGAAGAGCCAAAGAAACATACCGACGATATACTCAATAGGGTTGATTGTGGGAAAATATTCTTCGGAAGGACTTTATAGTTCATTTGGATAATTTGGGATGAAAAAGTGATAGAAACAAAGAAAACTGTAACTAACAAACAGGAGCAACTCTAAATTCCAGGAAACACAACATATTTTAACAGTAAGAAAATAGCCATGGTATAGTTTGATACAACAGTGAAAATACTTGTACGGTTAGAATAATATAAACACCAAAGCCAGATTTAGCTAAACAGTGTGATACAACTACGGAGGACACAGGGCAAGTTTGTATGTGGGTCAGCGGGAAGCAAGAGGTATAAAAGTGCCAGTTCCCATCTAGACAAGTGCATAGATAATGTCGAAATTCGGCAAATCAAGAAATTACAATATAAACAGCTAAAAAGAAGTATCTTCTGAGGTACAGGATTTCGAGATGAGGAGAAGTGGGGGCCAGGGACAGGCTACTTTTCATTAAAGTCCCTGTAGTACTGTTTCACATGTGAAACTATTAACATATATAAAAGGATAATAAATATATACACCAATTATCAAGACAACACACTTGAAAGAAAAAAGGTAGACTGGACAAGAAGGTAAAGCTTTTCTTTCATTTTCCTTCTTTCATTACTTCTACTTTAAATAATGTGCTAAGGACTTTTCATACAATATGAATACATACAGTATGAATGTACCTAAACGTATGTGCGCGTGCACACAGACACACCCACACAGGTAATTCACAAAAATCACCCAGGCTCTACCGGGCAGGGTGGCTGCGAGAAGGGAAAAATGGCAGAGAAGGGAAAAATGGCAAAGCGGCCACTAGAGAATCTGGCAACAGAAGGTGCCACCTGGACCCAAGACAGTGGCAATGGAAACAAGAGGAGAAGGCAGCATGTTCCAGAAACACCCAAGCAGTAGGGCAGGAGATGAGGCTTCTGGATGTTAGGTGCAGAGGCCTTGCCTAGGTATTTAGGCTAGATGTATTTACTTGGTGTCATCAGTATTCAAGTAACAACAGAAGCTGGGACACTAAGACACCAGCAGACAATACACAGAGCGAGAGAAGATGAGGATTTGGGGCAAAATGTCGCCTAATCTGCACAGAATCTTAAAACATGGGCAAGCACGAATTATTACCCTCATTTTGGAGAGCTGTTAACTGTGGCTCTGAAAAGATCAAATGGCAAGTAACTGGTGGAAGGCCAGTTCCTCTCGACTCTGCTCTGTTGTCTCCTGAACATACATATCTTGCCTAAAGTGTCTGTGGCTCCAGTACCATCCCACACCCCCCTCAGGTCAAATAAAAACTTGAAAGCAACTCACAAAAATATTAATTATTTTAAACATCAAAGACATTTTTATGTGCATAGTAAACCAAATTTCCCAATTAAATGTCTTCCCTAGGACCATCCTCTCAGCATCACTGAACGGCCCCCGGGAGCCCTGGGAGTAGCCCTGGTTGTGTCTGACTTCCTCCCCAGGCCTGGCCATAGCTGATGGAACAGTCATTTCATGTTTCTCAGCAGTGTGGAACTAGGGCAAGGCAGGTGGTCCAGAGTGTCTCCCCCACGGCCATACCTATAACATGTTAACTGGGAAATGCTGAGGCTGCATGGGAGCCTGAGAACCACAGGGAAGCCCAGAGAGCTGACCTGAGAGATGCCACACAGGCACCCCCTCCTCCACCGCCATGGGGTTCTGTGCATCATCCCTGTAATAGGTAATAAATAGATGCCAAATGGACACAGCTGGTCCACTTTACTAATAACCCCATGAGGCCTACAGCTTTCTTCCCTCCCACAGCCCCAGGCTGAGCCCAGGCTGCCAGTGCTGCCAGACCTTTCTGTTTCCTCCATATCTCCCATCTTGAGGGTCTTCGGGGGGCCCCCAGCCAGCCCTGTAGGCTCTGTGCTGGAGCAGCTAGCCCAGCCCTCCCAGGCCCTTGCCAGACAGCAACAAAACCAAATCACCGAACTTCACCACCTCCTCCTCCTCCTGATTCATTTTATAAAAAATACTTCACCAATTTATTGTTCACATCCTTTAAAATAATGGACTTAAAGGTTCAGAAAAGAATTCAGTTGTGGCTGATAATGTGAGTTATTGTTTATATGAGAGATAACTCTTAGAAAGATTTCTTAATTTGCTCATAATTTTAAAGCTTAAATGAGCTTCTTACATAATATATCCTCCAGCAGACAGCTCCAATGTATCATCTCCTGGAATAAATTTTTCACTCATTCAGTAAAAAGCAGCACCAGGGGCCCGTGTCAGGCACTATGCCAGGTGCTGGGAAGGATGATTCGAAAGAAGGAGTCACGGTCCCCATCTTCCCTGGTGCTTAGGGTCTCATTTTAGAAACAGTTATTATGGTTTAACATAACATTTAAAAGGGTGAAGGGAATGTGATCCTATTTATCCCATAATTAATCTCTCTCCATATAATTGTACCTCCATAAATATGGAGAAATAAATACAAAAGTATTTCATTATGTCCCCATACAGAGGAGATAAATTTAGCCAATCTAACAATTAGCATGAAAATCAGTGAAATGTGATTTGAATGAATTCAGTCAACTCCCCTCCTCCCTGCACTGGCTTAGTGAAACTTCAACATTAGAAACAAATTTAATGTGGGCGCCTGGGTGGCTCAGTCAGTTATGTGTCCGGCTCTTGGTTTTGGCTCAGGTCATGATCTCAGGGTTGTGAGATCAAGATCGGGCTCCGCACTTGTTCCCTCTCTCTCTTTCTCTCTCTCCCTCTCTCTCTCAAATCAATCAATAAAATCTTTAAAGAAAAACAAATTTAATATAACCTTCTACCAGGAGAAGAACATCATCAACACTTTTCATGTCTTAGTGACCACTACAGTATCTGAGCTTGAGATTCATCTGGCCAGGGAGGCAGTGATGGCAACCTTCCCCACACGCTTGTACTCACTGCTCTATCCAGCACTGAGAAGTCTGAGGCAGAGAGAAGATGAGACCTCTGTCTGCACACACACATACGTCTAGCAAAAGCAGGGAAGACCAGCAGACAGGAGACTTAGAGGCTAAATCACAAGGAAAAGAGCAAAAGCTTAGGGCAGAAGGAAAGGGAGCTGCGCATCCAGCCTCATGGCTGTGACCTGTGATCCTACCAAAGTCTGTATTCACAAAAGGCCCAAGCAGCCCTGTGGTGGGACCCCTTCCCCACCAACGGGGTATGTTTCCTTCATCAGTTTTGTAGCTGGGCTGTTGTCACACGGGTGGATTACGGATTAAGTGCTTCAGTGGTCAGGAAGAACAAGGGAGGTGTTCTGGGGAAGAAGACCAGCAGCAAGCCACCCAGGCTGATGTATGAGCACATATGGGACAAACCCTCCTCCCCTGGAACACACAGACCTGGGTGAGCAAAGGACATTTAATGAGGCAAGTAGGCAAGAAAAAAGTGGGTCAGCAAAATCCAGGTTTTAGTTTTGTGCAGTGTCACCAGTACCCACAGGCCAAGGAGGCCAGGGGCCATGTTATCTCCCTCTCTTCTTCATATCTCCCTCCTTGCTTCCGTTGAATAGCCTGGATGGGGTAGGAGGGGGGTGTTGGAGGGCAGGGAGGGAGGAATACAGGCTCCTACCAACAGGACACCTCCGTTCTGTGGGAGGACAAAGAGAAGAGGCTGGAAAACCATCGGTTTGTACCACTGAGCTGGGGGGAGGGTGTTAATAAATCTTTACAAAAAGATCCATGATCCCAAGAAAAACATGACACTAAGGGAGAACTAATAATCCCTTGATATTAACTGCAACACAACCTACATTTTCTACTGACAGGGAAAGATCAAAACAGCCATTTTCCAGATTTATCTTACCAATAATTATCTCCAATGTTTGCATGTTGCAACACATGCCATCAAATTCCTAGTCAGCCTCTGCTGAGCTGAGCCTACTCTCCCCAGCCTCCAGCAGCCATCTAGTCTACTGCCGTTACGTTACCTCAAGCACCCACCGTGGTGGCTTCCTCCTGCTTCATGACTGTGGTTAATGAAAGTTCTAATGAGTTCCATGTACTGGGCAAGGTCTTGATCAGCTCCCAAAATGTTACAACTTGATGTAACAGAAATAATGGCACAGCTGGGTAGATTGGATTCAATTCTGTCCTGTTTCACTCAAAAAATCCTAACCTCAGTATCCTTCTTTGGACAATCTGAAGAAGCCAGTCCTGATCATGGCTAAGACCATGTCCAGATGGTTTGTTCTAAAAAGTGGTCTGACTTGAAAACAGCGCTTCGATGAACATATTCAGTGTATTATTTTTATTTCAACATGTCATACAAAACTGTTTTTTAGAATCACAGCATGATATAATAATAGATTTCCTGGTTAACTAAGACAATGTTACAACATAAGGTGGGGAGGAAAGACAGAGGGAGAGAGCTCAGAAGCTTTTTAAAACTATCACTGAGGGGACACTGGATGGTTCAGTCAGTTAAGCATCAGACTCTTGATTTTGGCTTGGGTCATGATCTTAGGGCCATGAGATCCAGCTCTGCATTGCTCCCTACATCAGGCTCTGTGCTGGGCATAGAGCCTGCTTGGGATTCTTCTCTCTCTCCCTCAGCCCCTAACCCCCCTGCTCACAGATCCATGTTCTCTCTCTTTCTCTTTTTCAAAAAAAAAAAAAAAAAAAAGAAAAAAAAAAAAAAAAAAAAAAAAAAAAAAAAGAAAAGAAAAGAAAAAGAAAAAAAAGAAAAAAAAATCACTGGTATGTTAATATATACACACACACACATATGTATATATACTTTTTTTTTACTTACTGAACACAAAATAGTTTTAGTGACAGATGCCATTTATAAGGACAATCATTATAATGTGTTTTCAAAAGCTGATAATGGAGATTAAGTCCGCAGCCCACCAAGTATCCTATTCTCATAAGGATATAAGGTAATTGTGACAAACGTATTATTCTATATAAAATTATTTCCAGATAATAACGACTTACTCCTTACACTTGCATTCATAAAGAACACCACGCATGATGTCTAGCTCAAAGGAGCTATTTAGCATCTCAGAAAGGAAGGTGTGGGGGAGGTAGGCCACTGAGGAGCACCATAATGAAATGGTATCTCCATGTGATTCTGACACTCAAAGGACTTTCTGTAATAACATTACATGATGTATACTCTGTACATATATCAGGTCTTTACTAATTATATACTGATTTTTAAAATATTGTCCCCATCTATTCCCTTAGCTAACTGGCACTTCTTACTATTCACCGTGTGTCTATCTCTAGCATTCCCTCCACTCCTGATTTTTAAATTTTTTGACTTCTTATCTAGTGTACCCTAGAGAGCCAAATAGTCAAGTACTTTAGAACTGCATGCAAAAGAGAAGCAGATGTGAATGAAGAGAGATGTGGTGAGGAAAGTATTTGAGATTCATATGGCCATATTTGGGGATGAGGCACCATTGCTGGTCTTTTCCTGGTAGCTCCTTGGTACTTAGAGTCATAGTTCTGGTGAATAAGACTGCCCTTCTAGGTAAGTGAGCTGTTCTTGACTTGGGATTTTTAATTGACTTTATTTCATTTTCAGGATCCACGAACGGAGGCGGGGGGGAGCTAATTAGCTCAAGGATATTAATGTAGAACTTCATTCATCTGGTCATCAGGTACCTCAACTATACAGAAAGGATCTCTGATAGAAATATTCATGCTAGGCTAGGAAGCAGGCTATCCAAGGCAGGGGAGAATGAAGGGGACTCCTAAAAGAAAAAGCCACAGGAAGTCTCTAGAAGACACTGTGTGACCTGGAGAGTGACCAGCCTGGAATGAATGGAGTGAGAGAAGAATCCAGGACAGATGACTCCCAGAACAAAAAAGACAGAAAGACAAAGGGAAAGAATGAAAACATAAAGGTTTTCTTTTTTTTTTAAAGATTTTATTTATTTATTTGACAGACAGAGAGAGAGATTACAAGTAGGCAGAGAGGCAGGCAGAGAGAGGAGGAAGCAGGCTCCCCGCTGAGCAGGGAGCCTGATGCTGGGCTCAATCCCAGGACCCTGAGATCATGACCTGAGCTGAAGGCAGAGGCTTTAACCCACTGAGCCACCCAGGCGCCCCTGGAACAGAAAGATTATCTGTTGGCTCTGGTCATTTGGAAAATTGGAAAGACAGGCACTTTATTTATTTATTTTTTATTATTATTTGCCCCAGGGGTACAGGTCTGTGAATCATCAGGCTTACACCTTTCACAGCACTCACCATAGCACAAACCCTCCCCAATGTCCATAACCTACCCACCCTATCCCTACCCTCCCACCCCCCAGTAACCCTCAGTTTGTTTTGTGAGATTAAGAGTCTTTTATGGTTTGCCTCCTTCCCGATCTCATCTTGTTTCATTATTTTTCCCTCCCTACCCCCACGACCCCCTGCCCAAGGCAGGCACTTTAAAGAGCTGTTGGCGGGTAAGGACAGATCAGCCTGATTGCTAAAGAGGGCATGGGACTGAAATGGTGGGGGCAGGAATTAACTCCAAGGAAAACAGAAATGATACAGTAAAAGAAATGTGGTCAGAGTATACTGTGTGGCTCAGCAGTAAACACTGTCATAATAACAAAATACTGTCAAAATAATGAGACCTATGGATTTTTTATAAAATGTGTCAAAATTAAAGATACTGAGCTTAATTATAAAGAAAGAAACTGCGATTATAAGCACGCTACTTAGATATATGGAGGTAAAAACCAGAAGAAATATCTAAAAGAGTTCAGAGTTATCACTTCTAGGGAGAACAGTGTAAAGAGAGAGGTGGGACAGGCAACTACTGTTTTTCTTTCAAAGTCTATAATGTGATGTCAAGGCAATTAAATGGAGGAAAGAATTAAAAAAGGAAAGAAAAGAAAACATATGTTCATACAGATGGGTTGGGACAACTGGATATCCACATGCAAAAGCATGAAGTTGGACCCATTCCTCAAACCATATGTAAAACTTAACTCAAAACGGATCACGGATCTAAATGTAAGAGCTAAACCATGAAACTCTTATAAGAAAACATAGACGTAACCCTCCATGACCTTGGTTGGACAATGATTCTTAGATATAACAAAAGGACATGTGATAAAGAAAAAAGATAAATTAGACTGTCAAAATTAAAAACCTTTGTACTTCAAGGGACATGATCAAGAAAGTAAACAGACAGTGCACAGAATGGGAGATGATATTTGCAAATCAGGTATCTAATCAGAATATATAAGGAATTCTTACAAGTCAACAATAAAAAGACAACCCAATTTAAAGAAGGGCAGATCTCAATAGACATTTCTCCAAACAAGATCAATAAATGTCCAATAGGCACCTGAAAACATCATTTGCCATGAAGGAAATGCAAATTAAAACCACAATAAGATACCACCTCACACCACTGGAATGGCAATAATCAAGAAGACAGACAGTAATAAGTACTGGCAAGGATGTGGAGAAAGATGGAACCCTCCTACATGGTGGGTAGCAATGTAAAATGGTATATACAGCCTATATGGAAAAGTCTGACAGTTCCTCCAAAAGTTAAACAGTTACCACATGACCTAGCAATTCCACCCAAGAAAATGAAAACATACAAGTGTACACAAAAACTTTAACTCAAATGCTTACGGTGGCATTATTCCTAATAGCCAAAAATGCAAACAACCCAAATGTCCATTAAGTGATGAATGGATAAATAAATGGTGGTATATCCATACAATGCAATATTAGTCAATCAGGAAAATGAGGGGCACCTGGGAGGCTCAGTGGGTTAAAGCCTTTGCCTTCAGCTCAGGTCGTGATTTCAGGGTCCTGGGATCAAGCCCCGCATCGAACAGGGAGCCTGCTTCCTCCTCTCTCTCTGACTGCCTCTCTGCCTACTTGTAATCTCTCTCTCTGTCAAATAATAAAAATAAAATCTTTAAAAAAAAATCAAGAAAACGAATGAAGTACTGATACATAGATCAACACGGATGAACCTTAAAAACAATTGGCAAAGCAAAAGAAGCTAGTCCCAAAGACCACATGTTGTGCAGTTCTATTTATATGAAATGTCCAAAAGCAGACTGATGGTGGCCTAGGGCTAGGAGTGAGGGCAGGAGGTAGGGGAAAAAATAAGAAGTAACTGCTAATACTTACGGGTTTCTTTTTGGGGTAATGAAAATGCTCTAAAATTACACTGTGGTAATGGTTGTATAATTCTGTGAATATACTAAAAGCCAATGAATTATATTCACTTTTCATAGAATTTTGTAGTATGTGAATTATATCTCAATAAATCTGTTTTTAAAAGTCTATAATGCAGGGGCTCTGGGTGGCTCAGTCGGTTAAAGATCTGACTCTTGATTTCAGCTCAGGTCATGATCTCAGAGTTGTGGGATCAAGCCCCATGCCAGGGTCCACACTGGGTGTGGAGCCTACTTAAGATTCTCTCCCCACCCCCGTCCTTCCCCCTTGTGCTAGCATGTACACACACTCTCTCTCTCTCTCTCAAATAAATATTTTTAAAAAAGTCTATAAAGCAGTGGTTATTATGTAGATATAAACATCTGTCAAAACTCATCCAGTCATATACTTAAATGGGTACATGTGACTGTGTATAAATTATACCTCAATAAAGCAGACTTTTAAAAAATGTCTCCAATGCAGTAACTTTATTACAGTGAATTTAGACAAAGGATACTTTCAGAACACCAAGCAAGAAAGAACATCAAACTCATTACTACCTTTCCATAACTAGCATTAATCATCATTAATCATCTGTTTTCATTAGAAAGGCCTCTAATACTGGTTGAACCATGGTCACTTATCAGAAGAGATGAGATTCAATGCCTAGCAGAAAAGTTACAATGTCCGCTTAATCAACATTTTCCTAAACTTAACAAAAGCGACTTCCTAGCAGAACATCTAATTTTCTAAACAGAACTATTAATTACTAAATTTCTATTCATTCTCAGTCTGCTTTGGGGGAGAAACACAATTTCACCTGAAAAACAGAACATTTTTGTTATGGTAGGAACCTGGGTATCAAACCCTTTATTTTACAGACCTAGAAACCGTCTGACGCCTAGAGAAATTAAAGATTTGCTCAGGATCACACTGACGGTAAACTGACAAAGGTGTAACCAGATTCCCTGTCCATGAACACCAGCACTGGTCACTTATCAGCATCCCCAGAGACAGGGCCCCATGATCAGCACACAGTGATCAGCACACACTGGCTTCCTAGATTCCAGGTACTGCACTAGGACAGAATGCTCTCCCCACTTACTCCTCCATTGACTCTGTGAATCAGGGACCATTATCCACCTCCCCCTCTCCAAATAACTGGTGAGAAATTAGACGCCAGGGAATTAGTATGCAGCCTACTATTAAAGAGCTGTACGAAGGGAGCCAGGAGGCCCACTTGGGCCACCTGTCTCTAGAACCTAAACTTCTAACCAACAGGATATGCCCACTCCCTTAAAGCAAACATTTTACATTTACACTTCTTTCAATAAATGTTCGCATTGTAGATTTCTAATAATATGGAAAGATACTTACTGACACATTGTTTCTGTTAGAACACCCTGTTTATCCCTACCTCAAGTTAAGCTCTGGTCTAAGTCTTGAAGCTGGCCCCTTGTTTCTCTTTTTCTCTCCCTGAATCTCCCTTTGTCAAGCCAGACTGAGGCGTGCAGCATTACACCTGGCCTTTGGTGGTGCCCAGTGTGGCGCTGACCATATGACAACAGGTATTAGAGAAGAAGTCTTTTTTGTGCGGTATTATATGAAAACAAAGAACCAGTAAGAGATGATGGCATGAAGTCGAGAGAAACAAATGATTTAAACAATTTCACAAATTCTTATGAATGCTTTCTCAAAAGCAATGGCTTGATAATTTAAAGTGATCAGAGTGGACATATACGACATACACCATGTTCATTCTTGGCAATTATTTTACTACACCCATTAATCTATCAGGTTTTAAGTTGCATGTTGACCGAAAAGATCATCTTGACCTCAAAATAATCTATTAAATATTGTATAGAATGAAGGGAAAGGAAAGGAGACTTCTCTGAGAAGCAATCCCATATTTGGTCTTAGGAATCCACTCCGATGCAAAACACAGACAAAATTATGGGCCACTTTAGAACAAAGCTGTAACTGCCCAGACATTTTTCATTCTGTTAAAGGGAAAGATGAATAGAAGCCAATGGAGACGACCTAAGCCACTCTAGGATTTTCTTTGCTAATGCCAGTAAATTCCTTCTAAAAAACAAAGCAGCAAACTTAAACTGCTTCATGTCTGTCTGTCTCACGGCTGTCTTCAGCAGGGTGAGCTTTTGGGCTTCTCCCTATTAGAGCCACCTTGATGGAGAACGGCCATTAAGCAAGAACCTGACCTGCTGTAAGACATCCCAAAATTGACACAGGCCAACAAACACACGTCTTAGAAAGTATCATGTCCCTTTCTGAATGCTGCCAACAGGCAGGAATCTCTCTTCTGGAACAGCACTCAGAGTCTGTTTATAAGCCACACAGCCATAACCCCCTGCTCTGCTCAGTAACAGTATCTACCTTATCTGTAATCCATAGACAACAGTCTGTTACTTTCTATAAAGTCTCCCCTGAAAGATTAAAAACCTGTCAACATCTACATTTTGCATGTGTGTGCACCTAACCATGGCAAAGGCGGCACTACCAGGCCGGGTACAATGGAGTGGATAAAAATCGCCTCAATCAGAGAGAGAGTGAGAGTGAGAGAGAGAGACAGAGAGAGAGAGAGAGAGAGAGATCCCAGGTAAACAACAACACAGCAAAATCAGGTGTAAAGATTTCTTCTTGCCCTTACAGTAAAGGCTTTAAAGAACAAACTAATCTATATTCTGATATCGGCCATACAAACAGACCTAGAATGATGACGATATATGCAAATATCTGATATTTTTGAAGGAAACAACAAAATCTTCAAGCTAAAATAAAGATTCCAGTATAATATTCAGGCTAGTGAGCTGATGAGCAACATTTATGTCATGAATTTTACTCAGAAGACATCATTTCCTTCCCAACACTTGAGAAATATCAGTTTCCTAAGTCTGTCATTTATGCACATTTTAATTTTACGTGTTTTGACTGGATTTCCCTACCAGTCAGGAGCCCAGGCTATTTTAAATATGCCAAAACAATGTAAAATTGGTAATTACATTATTGGACTTTGTCCTTGAATCAATCAATTCTTTTTGAGCTTCTGAAAGCAACTGCATCATTTCAAATGCACACCTATTTCACCAGAAAACAATCTTAAAAAATGTTCCCACTTAGAAATAAATGTGAATTCAATTTAACACAAAATACGCATCAGCCTCTGACTTTTCCTTCCAAAGGTGCTGTATTTTTAAAAATACTTCAAGAGGGGCCAAATTCAAAGAGTCCATATTCTGCAACCAAAGCGGAAGGTCTTGGGGCCAGAGAGGCCTGTGTTCTCATACCGGTCTTGCCACTAACCGCACTCATGATCACTTAACCTGACACAGAGCAGATGCACCTCTCCTGACCTCAAAAGTCTTAAACTGCAAAGAAATGCACAAAGCACTGGGTTAGTAATACCCACTTTATTTCTATTGTTTTTTTTTACATAAAAATTACTTACAGAATATGCTGTTTGTAACTAAGCTTATAAACTTCCAACCCCTCAAAGCTGCTTCGAGGAATTTCTCTCAATTTGATGCAAGTTAACTTGACAGTGAAGAAATACATTTTTACCACATTAAGGCTCCCATGTGGCCCATTAAAAGTGTTTGGGATTATTAGTACAGTTATTAAATGTTTAATGCATTATACAGAGGGTGATATTTCCATGCTATGAGAACTTTAACTTTAGTATGCTCCAAACCGAATGCTCAAACATGAAAGCTAACTGTTTGCAGATTTTTGCACTTGGTGCCCTAACATCAGTTAAAATGTGAATACAAGAGGAAAGAACTTAGCCAAAAGCTTAACAGAACAGAGAAAGAAGTTGGGGCAAGAGTCAGGCAAACAGGAAACATCCTCTCATTTGTCCTGATGCCAAAATGAACTTAGACAATTGTCCTGGGGCAACACTGAAAGTCTGGGAAAATACACCAACTATAATACACCTCGAAGAATACATGTTGAAAAGCGGGGAACAGGAGGCATACCCACTGGTTTTCCACTCTCACCTCCCACCCTTGTGAGGAGCTCTGTAACCAAACCTATAGGCATCCTGCTTTGCACTTCTGAGTAAGTAGTTTGCAAAAGCTCCAGATGACCGTCCTCATTGTGGTTAGGGTCACAGCTTTGGAAACTGTACAAAAAAATACCACCCAGAAATAATAAGAGTTGATGGGAATTATTTTTTAAAGATTTCCTTTTGGCACAGTTTTATCTGAAGAAGGCAACTCCCTTTGAAAATTATATACAACTTGGTGTTCTTTTTAAATCATTGGGCTGGAAATATGGGGGTCTAACCTATATGAGTCCTGAGACTAGAGTGGGCCACTCCCTCTCCAGCTGGAAGCCACAGGTGTCCTAAGAAAACATACATCTTAATTCCCAGGTAGATGCTGTGCTGAACACCAACTTCTTTACTCTGCTGCAGAGAAGCAACGACCAGTGAGAAGCAAAGCCATGACTTCTCATCCTTTGGCTGGCCAGCCAGCCAGAGGCAGCTCTAATCAAAAGTAGCCCCTAACCCATCAAACTCTATATCCCTTAAAGTTCAAGGATGTCCTTAGTCCGTCTGGCACCTTTTGGCCTCAAGTCCCTCCAATGCCCTGAAGCTTCTTTCAACCAAAAGGGCCTAACAATGTTTTAATTCCTTTACTCCTACTGAAAAGTCCCACTGAAGACTCAATGACCTTCAAGATATTTATACCTACGATGTGATAAAAAAGGTAGGAGGTGATGTCTACCATCTCTTCTGCCTTGGAAAAGAGCATGGTTCCAACTGATCCCAATCTTGTCTCGCTTGCATTTGACTTATTTATTAGATTTATTTAGTTTTAATTCTTTCACACTTGATCAGCCTCAGAGCTTAGGTTCTGGGGTCACAGTCCAGGTCTGAACCCATATCCAACTACTAGCTTTGGAAATTTTAGGGCCAATTTCCTAACCTTCTGGGCTTTAGGTTCCTTATCAGTAAAGTGAAGATAATAATCATACTTAACTCATGTGATCAGGGTATTTGATGACACAGTGTATGTAGGCCCCGTACAACGCCCAGCACACAGACAGTATTGCAAAAAAGGTGAGCTACAGATATTCCTCTGGGAGGTCTCTCTATTCCCTCCCTCCTTCCTTCCACTGCCAGGCCCTCTTCCTGGACTGGAAAAGGGTAAGAATCTATGAAAAGGTCACTTCATGCGGTAAGACCCTGACTATTGTAACACAAAATAACTGAGTGAAGGAAAGACAGAAACCAAAGTTTCTACTTCATCTTAGTCTCATTAATAACCTTAAGGTGACATAATACTAGGGTGACAATATATTAATTTATGACCAAGACACTTGAAACTGAAAGAGGGTGCTATTAATAATTATGCCAAAGTAACCAGGACTGTCCTACTTAACACCCACTTGTAAACACTTTCTCACCATTAAGGAAAACCCCATTAAATGCAAACTATGACCCAGGGTCCAAACCCAGCTGTTGCTTTTTATAAATAAAGTGTTACCAGAACACAACCATTCTCACTTGTTTACACATTGTCAATGTCTGCTTTCATCAACAAGGGTGGAGTTAAGTTGATGCAGAGACTGGATGGTCTGCAAAGCCTAAGATATTTAGTAGCTGGCTCTTTACAGAAAAAGTTTGCCAACCCCTGTTCTAGGCTCAAGTAATTCAGAGACACTGCCTTCCAAGCCCACAGGCACACAGTTGTGTGCATTCTTTGACAAGAATAAAATAGTGAATTACTTCTCTTATGATAAGCATGGATTCTTATTATATAGCAATACCATATTTTAAATGAACTAAAATTTATCAAAATACAGCTTCCTTGTGGGCACCAAATTTTCAGAAGATTCTGTCAAACTAGAAAGGATCCAAAGAAGTAGGAATACTTAAGTGTCATGTCTAGGAATATTATTACATGTGGAATGATCAAGGGAATTTAACTATTTAAAATATAGGGGTGCCTGGGTGGCTTAGTCAGTTAAGCGTCTGCCTTCGTCTCAGGTCATGATCCCAGAGTCCTGGGATCAAGCCCCACATCGGGCTCTCTGCTCAATGGAGAGCCTGCTTCTCCCTCTCCCTCTGCCTGCCACTTTGCCTACTTGTGCTCTCTCTTTTTCTCTCTCTCTCCCTCTCTGTCAAATAAATAAATAAAATCTTTAAAAAAAAACTATTTAAAATATAAGGAGAAAAGATTTGGGGTCAGAAAGGATAGGACTATGGTCTTGGCACACAGGAAGGGCTGTCATGAAGAGTGGGAGCCAGCATGATGTGGTGACTCAGTGCTCTGCTCTTGAGAGTGGCCATCTAACTGAGGTCCTCACCTCAGAGCCTCGTCTGTGAAACCGGGGTAGTAACAGTACCTTCTTCAAAGGGTAGTGGTGAGCCTCAAATGAGATGATAAGTGGCCAGCTACTACTGCTTTTCTTAAATCATGTTATTGTTGTTGAAGAGGTGGTAGACACACTCTGCTGACAAAATTAAAACAGCCAGGGGTAGGTTTCAGACAGGCAGATTTCAGCTCAACATTAGCAAGTCTTACCACTTTCTTGCCTGCCTCATAAGCAGATAAACAGACTCACAGAGTTCAAAATCCCTGTCCCCAGAGTCATGACCCTATGACAGAGAAGATGCAGTGGGGGCTGCAGAAGATTAATGATTTGTATTAAATGACTTCAATGTTTTTTTTTTCTCTGTTACCATGTTTAAGAACATTTTATATGTGCCTGAGAGATGAGTACCTATCATCTCACTGATAAGGAAATATGACACACCAGAGATTAAACAGATGTCAGCAGATTATGAGGACAATGTATTGAAAACTTTTGACATTTTAAAGGACCACCAGCAACTCAAAACAGACTTAAGAAAGCAAGCTGGCTCCACTTCATCAGAAAGGTGAGCGGAGGGGCAAGAACAAGGCACTAACGAATACCACGATGCTGACAGACTAACCCAGGAAGTGGCCCACTCCCAAACAACAGACCTGGTGGTTTGGGCTGGTAGGAGGCACACTGTGCCCGGCTCTGGCTCGGTGCATTCAGCCTGGGCCCACTGATTATCTGCCAGGCACCTGAGGCTAGGCCCAGGCTCCCTCCCACCACAGCCTGCCTTATCATTTGTGGACAAGCTCCAACAGGAGGCTTCCTCATGGATCACGGTGGGTGGCAGACCGCCAGCTGTGTAACAGGCCTGCAGTCCCAGCTGCCAGTTACCCAGAATGAAAGTTACATGTGGCCACGAGGAGTACAGACTCACTTGCTCCTTAGTGCGCTAAGGGATTGAGGGTTATTAATTCAGGACCGGAATACAAATCAAGAGGGTCTTCTTTTTTCCTTTTCTTTTTTTTTTTTTTTTTTTTTTGGTTTTGCCTTTGTTTTTTAAATGGAGGAACAGAAAGAGAAGGAGGAGAAAGCATGGGCCTGCTACAGAAAAATCATAGTTGAAACATGATGAAAAGGCCATTGAGGCTGGGGCAAAGTAAGTGGATAAGCATAAGTGGTAAGCATACTACGAGAATATACACGGTCCATGTTTTCTTATTGAATTACAAGTGTGAAATATCTTTTCACAGGTTATCGAATCTTCCATGCCATCCTTCTCAAGTCCCCTCCCCCAGGTTGGACAGGCACTGGAATGCGTAACAAGTGCTACTCCTTTGTGTGGTACTTGAACAGTTTATAAAGTACAACCACAATTAAAAAAAAAAAAAAACCTAGTATGGTGGGTACTTCTACTCCCAGACTCAAAAAAGACCAGTGACTTGGCCGAAGTCTCATAGCTAAAGGAGACCACAGTCTGCCAACCCATTGTACTTTTTATCAGACAGCTTTTCAGAGCTAAGATCCTCCGACAGGGTGGGAAGAGAATGAAGTGGGAGACAGGGAAGGAGGCGTGCTAGGCCCTTTCTCAGACATTTTTTCTTCACGCAATCCTGACATCAACCCTGCTGGGTGTGTAGGACTCTCAGCATGGTAAAGTGGACTCTAAAGGGTCAAGTTCAAGATCATATGTGGACTAGCTGACACCATTAACTCCAGGCTGTTTTCCCTACCCCAAGGCTGCCTGAAACTTGGTGTGGAGGCAACAAGGCAGGAGAAACACTGGGGACAGCTCTGTGCCATAACGAGATGCTCACCAGCTTTGGAGAGCAAGGGTGCCAGAGCCCAGGCAGGAGCAGCACTGGAGACTTGGTGAGACATGACCACGGATCCAAGCAGAAGGAAAGGGGGTAAGAGTGGGGGTAAGAGGACTGAAGGAAGGAGATGGTCTGGCACCATGTCTCCTAGTGGGTGACCTCAGACGTGTGATTATCCACCACAGAAGGTGGAGTCAAAGCCCTAAAAATCTAATCTGAAAGCAGTCATGGGAAACATACCAATCAGTTGTAATTAATCTTTGATTTAATGAAAAGAGAAGTTCAACCCTAATGAAGTAAAGACAACTTACCGTCTGGAGCAGCACCTGCCTCCTCCCTTCCATCCCATGCTCTCATCCACTGCCATGCTCTCACTGCCACTTGGGGGAGCTGTCCCGACCCCTCAGAGATCCCTTCCCCTATGCTTCTCCACAGTTTCTAGAAAGCCAGCTGGGGTCAAGACGAGAGTTTGAATCTCTGTTGCAGCTTTCCGGATCCCTGTTCTAGGTCTTCCATCCTAGGCAACCAACATGGACACGGAGGCCTGCAGGATGGGGCTACAATGAACCACGCAGCTCCCCCACTGACTCACTGCCGTGCACCCTGGCAACAAATAGCCACCTTGCCCAGGAGAGCCCCTAGTAGCTCTCTCTTGAACTCCCTGGAGTGTGAGCTGCCTGAAGGTGCTGTAGAAGGTAAAGGAATGATTTGAGCTTTGACCTATGCAGACCTGGCTATGAACTCGAACTCTATCAAGTGCTAGCTGAGCCGCAGTTGCTTTATCTGAAAAATGGGGATAATGATTCTTACCTCAAAATGTTGCAGGGAAGACTGAATGAAACTGCATCTCCTAGAATCTGGTACTGCCCACTTAGCATACAGTAGCTAGTGAATAAACATTAGCTCTCTACATTTTCTTCTTCTTTACCCAATACTGGGTGATAGGCTGGCCTGGCGTGATGTGGGGTACAAGGTAAGAACCCTCTCTTCCCCTGGCTTCTCTACCCTTTCATCCGTGTTCTCCTTCCTCCTCAGGCTTCATTTCAGAGCCTGATAAAAGCAACATGCAAGGGCAAAGATTACACTGCAAGGCCTCAAGTGCTTGCCTAAGCACACCAATAACAACATTCATTTTTTAGGCACATAGAGTGGAATCACAGCTTATATGATGATTGGGTTCTAAATTCACCAAGAAATAACTATATTAAAAATTACTCCTGAAAATATTTTAAACACAAAAATAAATAAAACACAAGTTTAGTACTATCTGTATAGAAATCAGTCCAGTGTAGCCAGTTTTTTTCTATTTTCCCTCTAGTGCTGAAACTAATTACAGTTTCTCTGGTTAAGTAACAAACAATATAGCTAGCTTACATTTAGGGATCACATAAGAGAAGTCCACCCAGTGTATGTACAGCATAACAGGTGTGCGTCATTTGTGACACGTGGCCTCTCACTACTGTGTCCAGGGAACTTGAAATATGGTTTCTCACCTTGTCTCCCTAACCAGAGTTGCTTCTGCCTCCCCACCCCAGCTATGCCATTAATGTGTATTTTTTAATTTATAAAAATAGATGGGCATTCTAAAAAGTTTGCAAAGTACAGAAAGGAAGTAAAAAAAAAAGTACAGAAAGGAAATAAGTAAAAGAAAGCCCTTCACAAAAAAAGGCAGCCTCATTTTGGAATATTTCCTCTACAGTCTTCTTTCTCCTCAAACTTTTATACTGTTAGGGTCATAGTGTATATAATTTTTCTACTGTTTTTCTCCCTTAATTCTGCCTGTTTGACTTAATATAACATCTGGCTCAAAAATGACCAGCGACTAGGGTGCCTGGGTGGCTCAGTCGCTAAGCATCTGTCTTCGGCTCAGGTCATGATCCCTGGGTCCTGGGATCGGTCCTGGGATCGAGCCCCACATCAGGCTCCTTGCTCAGCAAGAAGACTATTTCTCCCCTCTCCCACTTCCCCTGCTTGTGTTCTGGCTCTCGCTATCTCTCTTTCTGTCAAATAAATAAAATCTTAAAAAAAAAAAAAAAAAGACCAGTGACTTTGCTACAGTCCTTGCTATTAGCAACTGGGTACCTGCAATTTTAATGGCTGCATAAAAATGGCTGCATAATTATATAGCTATTTCAAAAGTTTATTCATCAGCCCAACATTAGACCAGCTGTCTCCAACTTTTCACTTTTATAAATAATGCCACAATGAACATCTTTGTTCATTGGATAAACCTTTGTTCTTTGGATAAACCTTCATCCACACAGTGAATAGGTTCCAAACCACTTTTTTTTAACCAGTAGAAAATCTGGTCCGCACATGATATCCCACCAAATCTCGGACACGATGCATAGGAGACTACCTGCTTGACACTCATGGCAAGGCATTCCCACCTGGCAGCTAGGGTGCTCAGACACATTGCAGCAAAAGCAGGGCACCTATGAACACAGTGGCCAGACTATTCCATGGTGGGAACACTCCTCAGTCAGTGGCCATTGACTTGGGTGATCTTGGTCAAGTCATTTCTCATTTGGGGCTTTAGTTTCTTCAGCTGTAAAACTGGGAGCTGTAATGAGATCATCTCAGTGCCTCCCACTGCCTTTAGAACTGAATGGCTGGTTTTAGAAAAGAGAGTGAGTTTTATAGACCCAGCAGCGACTTTCCTCAACAAACTTACAGTTGGATTTCTCTAATGCTGAATTACAACTTGAGGCCATCATGGCCGTTACTGAGAGGCTCTGTGCCCCAAGCTTCCAGTCAGACACTGTGGGAAGAAACTCAGGGAAGGAGAGGTAAAGCCCCGGTGTGGCACAGTAGGGGGAAAATGAACCCACTGTGGCGAGCAAGTACAGAATGCTTATAGAGCCTCACGCAGCTGTCCTATTCTGAGTGTTGGCTGTCTGGAAGACACCACATGTCCAAACGAGTTTGCTGGTCAGTATCAGGATGTCAGACTGCGAAGTCTAACAGATGCCCTGAGTTAACCCCCGAGGCCCAAAGCAAACGCTCAGTGGAGAGCCACTCACATGCAGTCTTCTTTAGCCTGACCCAGAATTCTCTTAATTTGGTTATCCACTTCCCCAGGCCAGAGCAGACAGGAACTTAGAAGTAAGAAGTAGGACTGAAGGAGTGTTAGTGGCAGGCTGACAACAGCAAAAAGGGAGAGCTGATGGCTGGTGGAGAGGGAGGCTGCTCAAGTTTGCAAAAGCAGGCAGAAGAGCTCTAGCAAAGCAGTTTGGGGTCACTTACTGTAGGAGCAAGCTGTCCGTGGCCCTTGCAAGCATTAATGGATATAGCCATAGGTGTTCAAAGGAATGATCCTGGATAATTCACACCAAAGGTTAACAGACTTCATTTGAGAAGGCAGGGAAATCTAAAGCTGTGAGACATTTGAGGATAATTTCCATCAAAAGTGTTTCACATAAAAAAGGGAGGGGTGCCTGGGTGGTTTGGCTGGTTAAGCCCCTGCTCTTGGTTTCAGCTTGGGTCTTCCTGAAACTGAACTGGGCTCTGCGCTCAGCGGAGGTTCTCTCCCTTTCCCTCTCTCTCTCCCCTTACCCCAGCTCACACGCTCTCTCTTTCTCTCTAAATAAATAAGCCTTTAAAAAAAATAAAACAAAAGTTTAAAGGGGTAAGTTTCAGTTATCTGAGAGAATGACCCTCATTAAGCACCTCGTCTGTGAAAGGTATGAGGAATCAGAGCAAACTGATTCAGGACATACCGTGTTAAAGAGATGCTGGTAAAAGGCAGGGATTTTCGGGGCTGGGCTCTTGAGTATGCTCTGCCCATAGTGGCATCATGCCAGCACTATGGTTAGCCCCAGTGAGGTGCTTGCTGAGCGGAGCTCATGTTCCAGAGCAGGGTCTGAGTACACAGACACCCCTGCTGACTCCAGCCAGGAGAATGCTGAGCTCCAGCGCCTGCCACAGGCTCTCCTCTCCACCTTCCCCTTCCCCAGACACAAGCCAAAAACAGAAAGTCTGCTAAAAAGTTATCAGGCTGATGCACGACATGGCTACCTCTAGGGTGGCGAAAGCAACTGACGTTGGTATTGAAAAGTTCTCACACACACACACACACACACACACACACACATTTTACGAAAGCTGAAAGCAACTATGCCAAAATGTTAAGTGCTGTAAATTCTGAGCGACTAGTATATAAATAGTACTGTTATGTTATTCTTGGGATTTTGTGTATGTGCATTTTCAAGTATCTCAAAAAATAAAAAATGATGGGTTTCTGTCCCCTGGGAGATTACATCACTAAATCACTGATGCATGTGTCCAACCATGCAGGTATCTCCTGCTTTGTGGGGCTTGGCACCTGCCAGGCCGGGCCAAGCTGGGGACACAGTGAAGGGAGCAGATCAGGTCCCACCCCTGCAAAGCCTCCATCCTTCTGTGTGCTTAGCTGCATGCTATTTCCATTCTCTGAAATCTTGAAAGACAAGAAGAAGGGGGTATCTCATCTCTGTCTACCTCTATTTCCATTCGGTGTAAAACCTAGGGCCCTCGCTTAGACCATACAAACTTACCCAAGCCTCCTCTTCCCTCTCCTGCTCCATGTCCCCACTTCCTGCCTGCCCAGGGCAGCACGATGACCTCTGTCACTCTGTCATACCTCCCGACATGCTTTCATGCTGATATCCTTAGTATGTGTCCAGTCACACTGGCTTCCTTGTTCTCAAACACACTGGTCTCCCACAGGCCGAGAACATTCTGCCCACAGACACCACTGAGCTAACTCTCTCACCTCCTCAAGCTTTCTGGGATCTGAGGCTTTCTGGGATCACCAATTTAAAACTGCAGCCTGTCCACCCCTAATCCCTTCCTTCCTGATATCTTTTACCTTGTTCTACTTTTTCTTGTTGGATAGCACTTACTACCAATCTAACTGCTTATTGCCTGTCTCCTCAACAGAACATAAGACCCGTCAGAGAAAAAATTGGTTTTGTTCACTGACATATCTGAAAGTCTCAACAATGCCCTCAATAAACATCTGATGTTGAACAAACCCATTTCAGAGGAATCACAAATACTGTCTTTCTTGTTTACCTGATTACTTATTTACTGTTTTCCCCCAGGAGAGTCAGAGAGCCAGAGCAAGCACCATGAGGCAAAAGCCTGTCTGTCCTGTCTAATCCTCACACCCAGCAAGTAGAAAAGAGTCTGACACATTTGAGGTGTTCAGTAATATCTGAAACAAAACAAGACATTATTGAGCTAGGTCTAATGTGAGTTTTTCTATAAAAGGACTTCATGGGAATTTAGCTACCCATTTTCCTCTAATTCTCTGGTAGAATCATAGCCATCTGAAAAGGAATCATTATTTTAACTAGCATAATCATGATGCAAAAATAATTATTTCACTTATTCTGTATCCCAAGTTTGGAAGTCAACTTCAGACTGTAATTGCTGCCCAAATCCCAGTAGTAAACAAACCAGCTTTGCATTTTATATGTTACCATGAGGCTCTCCAGGTTTGTTCTCTCCAGCCAAAGAAATGTTGACACAGTTGCACACCAAGTTTCAACATGCTGATCATGTTAAAATAGTGCACAAGAAATATTTTTCCACTTTATAAAAAGCCAGACTGTTTACATGCTTAAGTGGCCAGAGACTTTGCTATCTGTGTGTGGTCCTGAAGTTTCAATATCATAACCATGAATACAAAGTGGAGCAGCATGCAACAAACTAGTTGATGTCGTTCCACATCCAAATTGGGAATCAAAATGTTACTATGCAAGAACTAACTCATAAATGGGCAGGTTAAAAGAGGTGGGGGGGTAGTGAGGGAAGAAGGAGGTAGGAGGAGTGTCTAATAATGTAATTTTAATATATTTTTGAAGAATAATTTGATATAACTGGGTTGTAACTGCATATACATAATATAGAAAAACATATATATTAATGAGGGAGTGTGAAGGAGCACGAGGGAGAGGACAGAAATAGCTCATAAGGTCTTTGGCCTATAGATTTCTACTCATGATCACATACAAATCTGCTGAGCACAGTGTGAACTACAAGCCCAGACTCAAGGGGTAGGAAGATCTAGGAAAGGGTTCCCAAGCACGGACCATCATATACTGGAGATGAAAGGCGTTACTTAGGCTGGGCCCAGTGGTTCAACCAAAGCCTTGTGCAGCCTGCTTGGGGCACCCAGCAAGGGAGGGGCCCCAAGTGCACAGCCCAGCCAAACGAGAAGACATGCCCTGTCTCCTCCGTCTTTCCGTTTTCCAAGTAGCACTGGCTTTGGTCTATAATAATTCAGTCTTTCTTCAAGCTAGAAATAGAACTTGAGCAGGGGCTCCGCCCTGTCCAGACAAGATATAACTGAAAAAAGACCTCACAGAAAGAAAAATTATCTACATCTGAGTAACTGAAGACATTCATTGCCAGAGTCTAGGGTTTAAATGCTCAAGACAGTCTCTGGATTCTGGGATGTTTGCATTTATCATTCCTCTAAGTCCCCAAATGCTTCAGGTTAGTAAGGACTGCCGGTTCTCACATTTTTAATAGCTCTCTACTTGAAAAAGGTTCTCCATACACTATACCGAAACAAAAAAATATATCACTTAATGTAAGCAGGTTCATGTTGCAACCTGAAATGCCATTTCCCATTTGACTGCCAAAGGCACAAACTGTTATTCTCAGCTGACTGAATAAGTGAAAGAATGGTACTTCGTTACAATTTTTTCTCCCCTGGCATTCTTTTTTTTTTTTTTCTTCTACAGTTTCTTTTACAGCCTTCTACAGCTATAGGTCAGAATAGTTTTCCTGTTACTAAGACAACAGTGTAAATAAGTCAACTTTAAAATTCACTCTGGGGGTATGGAGCTGCCACATTTCTGGCTACCTAAGCCCTGCTGGGTGTGTGTTGCACTCTTCCCTGCAGACGGTGGATCATGGCCATTTAACTGGCCTCCTGCCATTGCAGCCACCACCTTTCTGGCCAGGAAAATCCCACAAGTCTCTGAGAGGCCCCTCTCTAACTGCTGTGACTCCTACACACACATCCGGTAATGGACTCCTGCACAAAAAGTAGGGGAGTGTAAATCCAATGTTACACTTCCCCAAAGGCAGAGCCAAGATTAGAGAAGCATGGTGGATATACGCCTCTCCAACTCCGCCAGGCATCTTTGGTGCCTTCCAATTATTACACAACAATGCTACAGAGCAATGAATAAAATAAGGAGCACTAAGAACACCTTTGGAGAGGCAGCATAAAGGGTCTGGGAGAGCCCTTGAGAAGGGGCTCTTTACATTCAAAAGACTCTAACCATCTCTCCACCATGTCCACTGTCCTGCTGCAGCTTTTCAGATCTATTTCAGTAGAGGTCCAGGAACTCCTACAAGGGACCAGGAGGAGGTTGTTCCTGTCATTTCAGGGAATTCTCCATTCAAAATTAATCTGTCCATTCTCCCAGGGCTCCTGGAACTCAAAGAATAAAGAAGGTACACATACTTAACTGAATCCCTCTCCAGGGGCCTGAAGATGAAAGACCCCAGTCCCAGGAAAGCCAAAAGTGAAGGCATACATATTTACAGAATCTCAAGGCTGTTGAGAGGTCAACTCAGCTCTCTACCCACACAAAATTTCTAGGCTTTCTTCCTGGTTGCTGCTCCTTCTTCATTGTGTTGTTGGTTGAACTGTGTCCCTGCCAAAAGATATGTTGAAGTCCTAATTCCCAGTACCTGTGAATGTGATCTTATTTGGAAACAGGGTCTTTGCAGATGTAATCAAGTGAAGATGAGGTTAGTAGGGAGGACCTTTTATCCAGTATGACCACTGTCCTGGTAAGAAGAGGAAAAAGAGACACAAAGAAAAAAGGGCTGTGTGAAGACGGAGGCAAGGATTAAAATGATATGTCTACAAGCCAAAGGAAGCCAGGAATTGCCAGCAAACACCCAAAACTAGGAGAGTTAAGGAAGGATCCTCCCCTGGAGGTTTCAGAGAGATAGCATGGCCCTACTGACACCTTGATTTTGGACTTCCAGCCTCCAGGGCCATGAGACAATAAACTCTTGTTTTTAAGCCACCAAATTTGTGGTACTTGGTTTCCTGGTACAGCAGCCCCAGGAAACTACAATAAAGGGCAGTTGCTCTCTGACAGAGAGTCAGGACATTTGGGAATGGAGTTGTCCTTCAAATGAAAGCAAAGCTGCTTGTGACAGCACAGGGTACACACAGATCTCCTGTGCCAGGGGGCAGTAGGCTGGCCTCAACAGCAGTTTTACAGAAAAGAGCTTGTACGGCTACTTATCTGGGGAGCAGCTCAGCACCTGGCAGTGTCTGGCTCCATAGTTAAAATCTGCCTATTAGGTGCACTTAGGTTGAGCATCCGACCCTTGATCTCAGCTTGGGTCATGATCTCGGGGTCATGGGATTGGGCCCCACATTGGGCTCCGCATTCAGCACAGAGTCCATTTGTCCCTCTCCCTCTGCTTCTCCCCATGCAAATGCATTTTCTCGCTCTCTCTTAAATAAATAAAAAAAATTGAAAAAAAAAATCTTTAAAATCTGTGCATCAGCCACCTGCCAGCTGTTAGGGAGACTTGATAGCTATTTTACCCCTGGGAGGCTCTAGAGAAGAGGTCTGGAGACCTAGGAGCTCCCAAGAGGACTGTAACATATATATCATGGGTCATGACTAAACTTTGGCACATAGAAGGGTCCCATTCACACCCAGAGAGAACCCTGCTAAGTTAACAGGAGGTGGGAGAACAACAGACAGAATAGACCATAATGGTGGTGGCCTACAGTCGTAACGACACTGGAGGAGCATATATCTAAGGCAGCCCAGGACACTGTAACTAGAAAGAGAACCAGGTCATAGTCACCAACACCAAGGTTAAATAGCAAGAAAGGTGGTACAGGCAATCAAGTCTAAAGGGCTGGATGCACATTTTGAACAGCGACTGTACACACTTACAAATTCACCAAATATTCACTGAGCACCTACTATATACCAGGCATTATTTGGGGCATTAAGGATATAGCAGTGAATATAGCCTGAGTTTTCACTGTAATGGAGACAGACAAGGAAAAAAAATGGTAAAATATCAGACAAGGATTTGAGTAGTAGAGAAGGATAAAGCAGAGGAAAGGATAGGAAATGCTGGGAACAGGGGTGGTTATTGTATTAAATGGAGTAGAGGAAGGCGTCAAAGAGAAAATCAAGGACAGTGAATACAATCTGCAGCTATCTGGGTGAAGGGCCTTCTAGGCAGCATTCTAGGAGTAGCAAAAGCAATGGTCATGAGATATGGGCTGGAGCCTTCCAAGGATAAAAAAAGGCCTGTGAGGCTGAAACTAAGTGGACATGGGGGCAAGCATGCACATGCACACAGACAACAGATCTCACATGGCTCTGAGGACAGGGGCTCTGACTCTGAGGGAGTGACACGATCCAACAAGTATTTAACACAATCACTCTGGTTGCTACATGGAGGGCAAGTGCACAGTCAAGGGGAGACCAGGGAGGAGGTTCATGCAGCAACAGCCACAGCTTTGCTAGCACTGAGGATTACAAATCTTGGCCACTGTGGTAAGGTCAGTGAACTCCCCTTCTGAGTAAGTATCCTAAAGAAAAAGTCATTAACTGCTCTCTCAGCACCACCCAGTGAAAAATTTGGCCATTCTTTGCTTAGCGAAACTACATGCAAATCAATGATCACGTCCACCTTTATTTAAGGAGAACTGGTCTACCTTATTCTTCAGAAATCTGATACATTGTACCTATTAATTACATCTTTATACAGGCAGTCAAAACACTGAAAGGTAGAAGTACATTTTTTAAAATGATTACTAAATTATTATGTTGTTAAATTATTAAATTTTTAAATAAATTATCTGTGTCTCAGAAGAAAATGCAAAGAAATTAATACGTTAGAACATAAGCTTTTCCTGATGGTGACAATAATTCTCATTTCAACACCAGACGTTTTTAAGTCTGTTTACCTGGGTAAGTAGAAGCAAGTATGACCTGCCATCTGGCATAACCACCATCTCTTTGTGGCCATACAGTATGTCTTGAGCTCTTCGACAGGTGAGGGCCTTTGCCCGCCAGTGTCGAGAACCAAGAGGATGGGAACCATGGAGAGGAGGTAAAACAGGAGACTTCTATGGATAGAGAAGTACTTATTAGCAGTTACAGTCCTAGAGGAAGGATATTCTGTTGGGGTACATGAACACTTTGTCTCTATCAGCTCTTTGGCAACTGCAAACAAGTCAACCTGCAACTCTTCAGTGAAGGGAGACTCAATTTATGAGCAAGACAACTCATTCTTTTCAGCTCGAGTTCGTTTTACTTACTATCATCTGTTTTGAGAGGACAGACCATGGGTTCAGGAGAGAACAAATAAAATTCGAATTTAAACTCAGTCACCAGTACATGGTGGAAATTCTTCTACACTGGATAAGAGCATAGGTTCTGGAATTAAACAACTTGAGATGGCATGTGGGCTATCTCAGTGTACAAGTCAGGATTTTTAGAGAAACAGAACCAATAGGACATGTGTGTGCACTGAGAAAGATTTGTTTTTAAGACACAGGCTCACACAATTGTGGGGGCGGACAAATCCAAAATATACTGGGCATGCCAGCAGTCTAGTCACCCAGGGTTGAGTTGAAGTGGGAAGCCTGAGTCCAGAAGGCAATCTGAAAGTAAAATTCTCCCATCCTCTGGAGGACCTCAATCCCTTCTCTTAAGTCCTTGAACTGACTGGATGAGGCCCACCCATATTATGGGGGGTAATCTGCTCTACTCAATGTCCATTGACTTAAATATTAATCTCATCTAAAAGATACTGACACGGCAACATCTAGACTGGTGTTTGACCAGAAACTGGGCACTAGGGCCTAGCCAGGTTGACACATAAAATTAACCATCACACCCAATTTCCCATCTGAAGAAAAGGTGAAAGGTCACAAAACAGCTGTGGTTGTGGCTCTTACATGAGATACTCTATGTAAAATGCTTATTAGTTCATTGATGGATGTGTATGAAAGGGCTCATACATATACATGCTAGCCATCATTATCATTACCACTACCACCACCACTATTGTTTCTAGACTGTAAGTTTCACCTATTTTAGTCACCATCGATGCAGGTACATATGGCTACAACACAACTTCATATGAGAACTTTCATGATTTACTTTTAGGTATTATTCACGTAAACAAAACAACCAGCTGATCTCATCAAACATCATCAGGCCAGTGGAGATAGAACCCCAGGCCAAATGAACTCAGGAAAAGACAGACTGGTTTTAGGGCACTGTGGTGCTCTATCCCTCCACAGAACTTGCCTTGACCTGCGCTTCCATCATACGTTCTGCATCTGATGCTCGGGTTTGGAAGCATTTTTACCAAGAACATTACCCCAGAAAACAAAGTTGGCTACAAAACAGAATCCCAAAAGGAGTACCCGGGGCATGGGGAGGGCAAAGGATGTCATGGTAGACCTTGAGAAAAGTCCGTCTTTTGCCACACATGAAAAAAATCACATGCAGAATCCTGACACAAACCATCATAAATGCAAGGTCCTGTCCCTCTATCTCCAGACCTCAGACAGTAATAAAGGGTCAGGATTTTTTAAATAATCTGGTCTCTTGACGAAGTGGTATGTGTTTCTTAACTTAATCATCTAAGAATTGTGCAATAACCATCTTTTAACCACAGATACTCCTTTTCCATTGACATGACCTTTCCTTGCATTCAGTTATTGAGTTTGTTTGTACCTTTCACAACAATCATCACAGTTAGCTGTATTTACTCGTTTAGTCCAGTTAAAACCAGGTTATAGTTTATGATGGAAGCACTTAACTGTCTTTTATCATTTTGATTTTTGAAGATATTTTTAAAGTTTTTTTAATAGCTTTTATTTCAGAGCAAATAGACTTCACACCACACTCTCTGAAAAGGGGTAAGTAATAACTTTGTTCTCATGTTTAATAAGACCTTCCAGCATTTTCAGGGTCACCAGAAAGTTTCTCTTGTCTATAGGTAATAGTTTTAATATGTTTCAATATTTCCTGTGCCAGTAATACAAGTGGGAAGATAAAGCACAATAGTTAACTTTCACAGAAATTATCACATATACAGTAGAAACTGTTCTCCAAACAATAAACCATTAGTGGGTCCTGAAATCAGCTTACGGGTTGATATCAGTATTTAATATCAGTATTTTGTTTAACTGAGTATAGTCAACACTCCGGAACCAAATAAAGCAAAATATACTACTACATGTTAAAAAGAAGAAACATTTCTAAAACATTATAAAGCTAAAACTTGTTTTGATACTTTCAGTTGTATGTATGAATGCACATGTGTACATATTGTGTATCCTAAGCTGAAAGATTTTAAAACACGAAAAATGTGGGCTTTGGAACTAATTAAACATACTCTGTGATTTGGCTCTAGACCCCATTCTGGAGGAGCCATGAGAAGAGAGAGCTGGTTCCCAGGAGCTTTTAAGAAAATGTAAGAACTGAGGTAAAGATTTCATACAGAGGGCAACAGAGGAAAATCAAACAAGCAAAAAGCAGCAGCAGCAGCCATGCCCACCACCTACTCAAAATGAGCTACCAAACCCAAATTCCAAAATATATGAAGAATTCTAATGTTAAGAAAGGTGAACAACAAAGTCAATAAGAAAAATTATTTTCTAGAAAAGTCTAGTAGACTTAGAAATAAGTATGTTTGAGAAGTTTAAAGAGAAATAAAACCACAGTTTTCATTTCAAATATTAAGAAATTAAAAATATAGGAAGGGACAAAAAAGAAACTGATATGAAAAATACCAAGAGAACAAATTAGAAATCTTGGAAAATATTTTGAAATATCTTTAGACAGCACCAAGTCTAGACTGAAGTGAGATGACAAAAAAAAAAAAAAAAAAAA
>LNAC01000870.1:512008-529224 GCA_002007465.1 Ailurus styani | reverse complement strand
GAAAAAAAAAAAAAAAAAAAAAATAGTAAGCTGGCAGATAATGCTGGGGAATTTCCCCAGAACACAGCAGAGAGAAAAAGAAATACACACATACATATGACAGAACACATCTGTCACAGAAGATGAATTATAAAGCTGGAATAAGGGTTCCAGGCAAGAAAAGAGGAGGGAATGGAGGAAACACACTATCTGAAGTGAGCACACTGGAGAATGTTCCAAAATTGAAGAAGTGATTCCACAGATGAAAATACCTTTGAATACAAAGCAAACTGATAAATCCATACCTCAACACACTGTAGTGAAACCACAAAATATCAGAAATTACTAGAAAGCTGTAACGCTTAAAAGCTACCACAAAGTCTTACAACAGACTTAGAGTTCATCAGAAAATTTTAGATTAAAGTATGTGTGGGACACTGCTGATGGCCTCACCTTAAAGCCCCGTCTCAATTTTGGCCCAGCCTCTTTCAGGCTATGGAATGCTAAAAGGGCACACCTTTGGCCAAAAAAATGAAGTCTCTTGGCTGGTTTCCTCAGAAAAGTCTTTGTTTTTCCAACCAAATAAAAAAAAGGGGGATGGGATAGGGGGCTCCTTGGTAGAGGCATTTGCCCTTTCCCGATTTCTTGCTGCCTGATGGATGGATGTGATGCCTGGAATGTAGTCGCCAGCCTGCAGCAGTGAAGCAGCAAAATGAGGAGAAGCCTAGAGTTCTGGGTGACAGAAGAGAAAGCTGGGAGGAGCCGGAGTCCCTGATGGCAAGCCTGTCTCCAGATTTTGTGCTCTGTCAGAAAAATAATGCCTATTTGTTTGTTGCTAAGTAGAGTTCCTGCTACTTAGAGTTGAATATCATTTTAACTATATAGTAAGAAGGAATAAGAATAAGCTCTGTAAGAATAGAGTTATATACATATATTCCAAAACAGAAGAGGATCTTCAAGAGGGAAGGAAACAAAAAGTCTTAATTAATCTGGCAGAAGGCAGGAAAGGGGAAAATATAAAGAAAATAAATGGTGGGGTGCCTGGGTGGCTCAGTTGGTTAAGAGTCTACCTTTAGCTCAGGTCATGATCCCTGGGGTCTTGGGATGGAGCCTGCATCTGTCTCTCTGCTCAGCCAGGAGCCTGCTTCTTCCCCTGCCTCTACCCTTCCCCACCCTACACTTTGGCTAGTGCTCACCCTCTCTCTCTCTCTCTCTCAAATAAATAAAATCTTTTATAAATAAATAAATGGTAAGCAAAAGGATACTGTCGTTGAAATAAGTCCAAACTGTAAGTCCAAATATATTAATATTTGCAATAAATGTAACCAATGAAGAAGTATTATTATTATGCTAGGTAAATAATGAAGCAAACAAAAACAGCTATCTGTTGCTTATAGAGGAGAAAAGGCAAAGAAAGAGTTGGAAAAGCAAATATCTTGCGAATCTGAACCAAAACAAAAACTGAAGAAATATCAATATCAAACAAAATATTATCAGAGAGAAAAAGCATTAATATCACTAAAGAAGAACACCTGATCATAAAAATAGAGAAATAAAGGAGGGTAATGGAACAATTATGAATTTGTACCTAGCAACACAGCTTCAAGATATATGAAGCAAAAACTGACAAAATTATAAGAAGAAAATGACCATTCTATAACCACAGTGAGAGATATTACCAGAAGCTAAGAAATCAGGCAGAATACTTGAACAATAAAGTTTATAAGCTTGACCTGATAGTTAAGTAGAATCCTGCATTTAATAAATGCCGAATACTAATTCTTATCAATTATACATGGAACATTTACAGAAACAGACCAAGTACCACGTCAGAAAGGAAACCTCAACAAATATCCAACAACTGTGATCATATAAACCATATCCTCTTAATCATAATGTAGGCAGTTAAATTAGAAAATGACAATATAAATTCTCTTTATTTGTTTGAAAAATATAAGATGCAATCCTAAATAAATCCTAAATAAAAAATCACAAAATATTTAGAAATTAACAAAAATTAAAGTATTACATATCAAAAAATATAATATGCAGTTAAAGTGATACATAGATGTAACTTTAGAGCCTTTTGTGTATTTTTTTTCTTTTTTTAAAGATTTTATTTATTTATTTATTTCACAGAAAGATACAACGAGAGAGGGAACATTAGCAGGGGGAGTGGGAAAGGCAGAAGCAGGCTTTCCCACAGAGCAGGGAGCCCGATGTGGGGCCCGACCCCAGGACCCCGGGATCTGGACCTGAGCTGAAGGCAGACGCTTAAAGACTGAGCCACCCAGGCGCCCCTTGTGTATTTTCTAAAACACAAGAAGGAACCAAAATAATTTCAACTTAAGACAAAGCAAATTAAAGGAAAGAAGAAAAGACAGAACAAGGGGGAAAAGTGAGAGTAATAAAGAAATTAAACAGAAAATGAAAAATAGAGCAAATTTATTAATAAAACCAAATTAAGCAGGAAACCTCTAGCACAAATAAATAATATTGGATAAAAGACTGATAAAACCTTAAATACAGTATCCATTTTTTTAGACTTTATTCATTTATTTATTTATTTAATAGTAGGTTGCACACCCAGCACAGAGCCCAGTGCAGGGCTCTAACTCATGACCCTGAGATCAAGACCTGAGCTGAGGTCATGAGTCAGATGCTAAACCAAATGAGCCACCTGGGCGCCCCAACAGCAGAGAAGAAAGTAATGAAAAGAAACGAAAAGAAAAGAAAGAAATTAAGAAAAATCTATCACTTAATTCAATGGCAATGTATGTGAAAATATCGAAGAAATGGCTGTTTTTCTAGAAAAATATTAACCCCTAAAATGGACTCAAAATAAATATTAAAACCTGTACAAATCAGTAAATGATAAGGAAAACAAGCTAATAATCAAAAATTTACATTCCCATCCTTCACCCCAAAGACCCAGACTCAGGCAGTATGACAAGAGTTTTACCAAGTCTTCAAGACACAGATAATCCTAACCTTATGAAAACTCACTAAAGAATATTAAAAAGGGGTTGTTCTACTCAATTCATTTAGTGAGATTAATAACAAAGACAGTCCAAAAAAAAAACAAAAAACCCCACAAATCCTGAAGATAAAGCTCATCTATTAAAATAGTTATAATAATCCTAAAACGTAATACTGGCCAATCAAAGCAGAATTTATCCCAGAAATAATAATATCAACACAATCAGAATATCTACTAATCAAATATACCATATCAAAAGACTAAAGATTAAAATATAATCAGTTCAATAAAAGCTTTTTAGAAATCTTCAATAAATTTCAACACTCATTCACGAGACAAGATGGTTACAAACCAGATCAGTAGGAAACTTCTTTGAGCTGAAAAGCAGTATGTATCTAGACCTAACACAAATACTATTCTTAATATTGAGACCAAAATTCTTTCAAGTTAGGCACAACGCAAGTACAGACTACATCTATTCATCATTGTACCAGAGGTCCTACCCAATGCAATGTAAGAAAAAGAAAATGGATATATGAAATTAAATGAAAGAGACAGAACTGAACTTACTTGTAAATGATGTTAACATTAAAAAAAATGAATCTCAGAGAAACTATTAAGGAGTTCAGTAAGGTTGGTAGTTTCAACATCAATCTATAAAAAATGAAGAACTCTCCTAAACCCTGTGATAACCTATTACAAAACAAAACAGAATAAAAGATCCCATTTAGAGTAGCAGTAGCAACATCAATAACAAAAAGCCCAGAAATAAAACTACTAATAAAAGATCTTGTATAAGGCCAGTATAGACTTAGTTCAAAGATAAGACTCAGAATCATAAAGATGGCAATGCTTTCCAACTGATGAACAAAATCAACGTTACTTGAATCAAAATCTTAAATTTTTAAGGAATACCAAAGACCCCAGAATAGATAAGTTTGAAAATGAATAAAAAGGTGGAATACTTATAAAGTTCTACTAATCAAAACAGTTGATATTAAAGGTATAAACTTCCAGTTATAAAATAAGTTTTAGGGATGTAATGTACAATGGTGATTCTAGTTAATAATGCTGTTTTGTACATTTGAAAGTTGCTAAGAGTACATCTTAAAAATTCTCATCCAAATGGGTGCCTACGTGGCATAGTCACTTCAACTCTTGGTTTCAGCTCAGGTCATGATCTCAGGATCATGGGATCAAGTCCCACCCACATGGGCTCCTCATAGAGCATGGAGTCTGCTTGAGTTTCTCTCTCTCTCCCTTTGCCCCTGCCCCATGCATGAACATGCACACTCTAATAAAATAAAGAAATCTTGAAAGAAAGAAAGAAAGAAAGAAAGAAAGAAAGAAAGAAAGAAAGAAAGAAAGAAAGAAAGAAAAAGTTAGGTGCACCTGGGTGGCTCACCCTGAACTGCCTTCAGTTCAGGTCACGATCTCAGGGTCCTGAGATTGAGTCCCACATTGGGCTCTCTGCTCGGCGGGGAGTCTGTTTCTCCCTTTTCCTCTCCCCACCACTCATGCTCACACACTCTCTCTCAAATAAATAATTTGAAAAAATTTAAGTTCTCATCAGGAAAAAATCTGGTAACTACGTATGGTGATAGATATTAACTAGACTTCTTATGATGAGCATTTTGCAATATATATGTATATCAAATCATGTTGCATATCTGAAAGTAATATGTTATATGTCACTTATATCTCGATATGAAGAGACAAAGGTAATAATAAAAAAAATACATCGATGTATATCTGGAATCATAATATATAACAGAAAAGCATTGCAGATCAGTGGGGAAAAGATAAGTTGTTCTGGGACAAATGACTTTCCATCTGAAATTAAATAAAAGTAGATACCTACTAAATGTCATACACAAAACCAAATGTCAGGTGGACTAAAGACCTAAATATGAAAACCTGAATTCTAAAATCTTTGTATATAGGACACATTTTGGTTGAAAATGGATATTTTAAACCAGACTTAAAAAAACCCAAACCATAAAGACTGATATATCTAACTATATTGGAATTTAAAACATGGGCTGCACAAAAAGACACCAGAGACAAAGTAAAAAAGATGAGTTACAGATCAGTATCAGCAATACATACAAATGGTGAAAGATCAGTATATAGGATAAAGATTATATCAAAAGATAAAGACAATACTGCAAAACAATGAGTAAAGGATATGCACTGACTACGTGTAGAAGAAATAAAAATCAACTGTAAGGTATCATTTCATACCCAGAAGACCGTAAAAGTAAAATTTCCAGCAATACCAGGAATTCCCAAGGATGCGAGGAAGAGGAAATTCGCAAACACTGCCACTGGAGAGTGTGGAGAGAACTTTGCAGTGTCTAGTGGAGAATGAGGAGCTCCCTGAAGTCCAGCAATCCCATCCTGGGCACATCCCCTAGAGCAAGCAGCAGCTGCGTACAACTCTCCACGCCTTCAAATACACAAGCGTGCGCAACACGAGCTGTTGGGACTAGCACAACATTAGAAAAGACTGAAACATTCAACAGAAAAATGGGACAATAAATGGCATATAGTCATGAAAGAAAAAACAAAACTACACAGCAGATCCCTCACTAGAGCTTCACGTCCTAATGTGGTTGTATTACTGACCTAAGAATGATGGTAAGAGCAAACTGCAGGGTACTGTGCCCAGCATACCATTTATATGAAGTCTGAAAACATGCAAATCCATATTATGTGTTGTTTATAGACACATTCGCTTGTAGAAAAGCCATGAAAGCATACAAAGAAATAATAAATACTGATTATTATTTTTGCGTAGGCCAAAGAATTACAGGTTGAGAGGTACGCAGGGAGATTCCAATGTATCTGTCATGTTTTTAGCCCAATGATATTGGCACTGTACGAGCTAAGACACTGGGTGATGAGTTCATGAATTTTTGTTGAATGAATTACAAATACATTACAGATGTTCTTCTGTATGTATCAAGCTCTTACCTAACACAAAAGTTTAAAGATGTAATAAAAGAAACCACCTCTGAAACTAAGAAATAAATAAATCTGCAGATCTAAAAGATATATCCTGTTTGGGGGAAGACTGATTCAGCGTAATTGCTTAAAAGATCTTAGGTTATAGAACTCAGGCACAGAGAAAAATCCAATCATGAGGGGGAAGCCCCAAGATGATCATTTGAATGCTTCCTTACATTGGTTAATGGAAAAGACGATGGGACACAGTTCAGAGCAGAAGCTCTGAGGGGAAGAGTTAGATCCACCTGAGTTGCTGGTCCAGAATACACACAACAGAAAGGCATATGTCAAAAAGGAAAAATGTCAAAAAGGAAAAAGCAAAAACCCTCAAGGAAGGTGGTATCAAGGAACCATTCTCAAAGATTCTTCTGCAGGAGTAATTCTGGCCACTGAGCAATAAACAGAGAAGATGTGGTCAAGGGGAAGGTCAAGGGTGTTATGCATGAAACCCATTTACACAAAGAACTAAGACCAAACAATGTCATAAACATGATTACAGGGGATAAACATGAACAATTTTAGCTGCATAAAATCATAGTATAAAAAAATAGGGAAGTTGAGGGACAAATAGAGAACATAAAAGTATTAACTCCATATTCTTAAAGAGAAGTTGACAAAGACTGCCTATATTTGGTAAAATGTTATGAAATGTTCAAATTGGAGAATGAGTATAAAGGTGTTGCTTATGTCATTATCCACTTTATTAAGTATGTCAGATTCAAATAAATTGTTAGTAAGAATCGTTCAAATCTACAAATGACTAAAGAAAGACAATAATCGAGTGCCAAAGTTTGTAACCATTTGCTTTTAAGAAGTGGAGCCAACCAACAGCAATGTGATAAAACCATTCTTTCACTTGCTTTTCACTGTACTATCCTGAATGGGAAAGAAAGGGGTGGAATTACAAGTAGCTTGCTTGGAATTCTGCATAGCCCTGGATACTCCCCTGTGAGTGTGTGAGGCATGTGAAAGCCATCTGTGTTGTAGCAGAAAACAAGTTGAGAGGCACTGAATCAGAGCATTCAAATCAAATAATGAATGCAAACTGGACTCTCACCAGGAGAAACTATACTAGTAGGGAGAAGGAAAATTGACAGAGACACTTTAAAATAAACAACAAAACAACGATGAAAAAATCTAAGTCGCTATTTGGTCAATAATTTTAAACTGCACAGCCATCAAATCTTTTCGACTTTTATTAACTAATAGCAACACCTATGGTTGGGTTTCAAGACCTTCCATTCTTTCAGAGTCCTTTGGAAAAAGCACAAAGGGAAAAATAAAATGCCAAAACACTAGGTCTCCAGAAAAGACTCTGGAATTAAAGAGCTGGTAAAATTCACAAAATGAGTGGCCAGTCTCAACAATGTGATGTCAGAACAATCGATGGGACTGTGAATCTTAATCTAAAGAATCTATGAGACGATGACTCTTCATCAGTTTTATTTANAATAATACAGTCTTCTACTTTCACTTGTGAAACGGATAAGGCACAAAGACTACAGCATAGGAGAGTCAATAATGTAGTCACATCGTATAGCTACAGATGGTAACCACACTTACTGTGCTGAGCTTCCCTGATTCATGTAACTGCCCAATAACTAGGCTTTACACCTGAAACTAATATAACATTTTTTATGTTTTTACTTTTTTAAGATTTTATTTATTTGACAGACATAGATCACAAGCAGGCAGAGAAGCAGGCAGAGAGAGAGGAGGAAGCAGGCTCCCCACCGAGCAGGGAGCCCGATGCGGGCCTCGATCCCAGGACCCTGAGATCATGACCTGAGCCGAAGGCAGAGGCTTTAACCCACTGAGCCACCCAGGCGCCCAGTTTTATTTATTTTTAATCCACGTTTGATACCATAAGAAAAATGTCAGAAAACAACACAGACAAATCAGCTAGCCGCCTCCTTTGTCACTGCTACTCTACTTAAGCCAGTGAAAAGGCCTAGACACAGCACGAAGAAAGAACCAGGCACAGAGAGCCAGAAATGGATGATTTTAATTATTATATTTTATTTAGAAACCAAATAAAATTGTAGTCATAAACAACTGACGTACACACAGAGAAAGTTTTTAATCTTAAAAAAAAAGAGGAGAGGTTTTTCACCACTTTAAGTACTAAAAATATGTCCTTTCAAAACACCATGTTTTTAGGTTCATGTAGAAATTCTTTCCTTAAGCCTCTCACAGTGATGGTATTTTTCTAAGGTGTGTTGTTCTTTCTAACCCATACAGGTGATTCACTGGAGCCTCTTCGGAATGAATATTAAGACTAAGGACATTCTTAGGCCCTTCCCTGAGCTCTCATCTATAGATATAAATGGGTCGTGTAGAACTAAGTAAAGAAGACAATTTCAATCAGACTGGAAGCCAAGAGTGAGGCATCAAGCATGATAACACCACACGTGTTAAAAACACTTTGAGAAGACAGCACAGTTATTCCTGTAAAACCAGATAAGCTTGTGAATAAACGTGAATAAAGTAATTGCCTTTGGACTGGCAATGCTCTCAAATGTTTATTGGTAATAATATTGACATCATGAAGTTTGACCTGAAAATTCTTCAGCAGATGGAAAAAAAATCACTTGAAGTATAAAAAATTATTTAAAAATAAAAAAATGATTGCCTTTCATTTGGCTGAATACTGAAACAAATGAAACAGTCCTCGAATTAATTATTTCTTTATCTCTTTCACTAGGAGTAGAAAGAAAATAGAGCCATTAAGGTCCACCCAGCCATATATGCCCCACCATGGCTACCCCCATTTCCTTTTGAAATTCTTTGCCTAGGCTTAACTTGACCCCCTGGTCTTTTAATCCTAACAGACTGAGAAGAGGGAACAGCCTAATAGAGGAAGAAGATTTAAAAGGGCTCTGAAGAAAATAGGAAGAACATGACAGAGCCTCAGATATGAGGGCAAGTGCTATTAAACATTACATTTACCTTGTTTTAAAAGATTTTCTTTCCGTACCTTGAATCCAATACATTTTTTCTTTAGAGTGGGAAATGAATTTTACATTACTTATCTTTCCTTAACAAGGTTAAGGCACATTAAAAAGAAAAAAAATTCACTCTTATATAGGGACTAAGGGAAAACACTAAAAAAATTACAGAGAAGATCCAAAGGGAGCATTATTCAAACATATCTGACAGGTTTTGGTTGCCGATTTTTAGAGGAAAGACATTTCTTGAAGAGGTGGACAACTGTCTCCTCACTACATTCCTCTAGGACAGCACTAAATACACCTTAATTTTGCTGTAACACTGGACACAACCCTCACCTATTGACAAGTCAAGCAAGAAGAGACCAAGCCCCCAGGCAGAACTTCTGGACACACGTGAGACTCTAGCAGGAAGAACACTTCACCGTGTGCAGGGTACTTGCTGCACTTCTGTTCACCAAGGTGAGGCCTCTAGCAAATACCTGAGCGGCCTGTATCTATGTGGCAGGTTCCTTTGGGAAAAACAGAATAAGCCTGTGGATGTCGAAAAGAAATCACCCAACAGATGTAAAGAAGAAAAGTTAATGAAATACCATCCAAAATACACTAACTTCTAACATGAAATGTCTTCCAAAATATGCTAGCTTCCAACCAGAAGAATATAGCTGCATGCTTTCAAGTGACATGGTCTTTGGTTACGTATTACATATGGACTAGACAAGCTGTCATTTGTTTAGTGTGTCAACTTGGAAGGGACAGCCTTGCCCAATCTTTTAGCTTAAGGGAAGTATCAAGAATGACTCCTGAATGAAAAGAACAAAATTGGGAACTGAAAAAAACAACTTCTTTGCGTGTTTTAGCTATATTAAGAAATATAACAATTATTATTTTGCTGGAAATGGAGTACACTTTTTGAGGTATTAATCATCAAATGTCAGGGCCGGAAGGTCCTGACATCATCTATTCCAAGGCTGCTCTTTGACAAATAAGGAAGTAGAAGTCCAGGAGGTTGACAGGCTCATTCAAAGTTTTGTGGCTTTGGAGGGGGTTGGGGAGGAGTTAGGACTGTATTCATTTCCTGGGGCTGCCATAGCAAAGTACCAAAAAGTGGGTGGCTTAAAACAGTAAAAATGTATTGTCTCACAGTTCTTGAGGCTAGAAGTCTGAAAAGAAGGTGCCACGAGGTAGGTTCCCTCTTGAGTGCTGTGAGGGAGAATCTATTCCATGCCTCACTCCTGGCATCGAACAGATTCCATGTCCCCCACTTCTTCACTTGTAGATGGTGTTCTCTGTCTTCCCTCTGCACCATCTGTGTCCAAATTTCCTCTTTTTATAAGGACAGCACGCATACGGGCTTACAGCCCACCCTGAAGACATCATTATAACTTGATTACCTCTTTACAGACCTTATTTCCAAATAAGGCTATATTCTGAGGTACCAGGGCTCAGAAGTTCAACGTCTTTTGGGGGGTGGGGAGAGACATAATTCAACACATATCGAGGACTATGAGAGAACATATCGAGGACCTGAGGGGACCCCAGGTCTCCTACTTCCATGCCAGCAGTCTTTCTTATTTATAGATGACAGGCCCTACTTACAAATTCAAGTAGGATTTCTCCCAGCCACAATGAGTTGATTTTGCCAAAGCCCATAAACCTTTCAAAAAACCAGCTGAGGGAAAAACATTATTCCATTTGGTCAGTAAATGTTCACTAACGTATTTTAACATCCTCCTTCACAAAAATGCCTGAAATATTTCTGCCACAGGCCAGCCTCCATCTAAAATGTCTGCTGTTCAGAGGAGGGGAATACATGGAAACAGGACTGTGGAAGAAAAACAAATGAACTATCCCCCACATTATCCAAGACCGCCCATCTCACACATCTCAGCCGGCCTAGGAAAGAAAACGCACTGTGGAATTTCCTTTGGTGAGAAAACACCTCGAGGGCCTTGGGTTCCCAGCAGACCTCGGTTTCTTTCTGCCACCCAGGCTGTCTATACAGTGAGCAGCTGGCCAGTGGAGCAGGGTCAGAGGCAACAAGGCCCAGGCCCGTCCTTCGGCTTAGGGCTCCATCCTGGCAGTGGCATTTCACAGCAGTCTCTGTTCAATCATCACTCACCCTGGTGCCTAAATATTCTTGAGTCTGAAGATAATTGTCATATTGTCTATTTTCCATTATAAATTAATGACATCTGTAATAGTGAGTCATAAAAAGTCTATCCAAAGCACTGTATTAAAAATTACATGAAACTGATTTCTCTAAATGGCCTGTTAACAAACACATACCCACCCTTTTCCATTAAGACCTTTAGAATCCTGATCTACAGCTGGCCTTGGAAAATTGGGAATTATTTTTGCTGCACAAGATCTAACAAGTCATTACAGTTCCAAAAAATGTCTCAGTAAACAAGAGCAATAAGAGCAGAGCGGGATTAGACTGGATGCAGGGGTGGTGGTGGTGGTGGTGGTTGTCCTTGACCTTGTTAACCCTCCAAGAGCTATTGCCTGAAGGAAGATTTGTCTACTTTACAGGATAGAGAGCACAGCTGATAAGGTCTAGAGGCCGATCTAACACAAACCTCTGTTTACTGATTAGGACACCAAGGTCCCCACTGAAATCAAAATCAAATGATCAAGTGAACTACACCAATACACTTAATAGCACCCTTCGTTTGATTATTTGACAGAAACAAAGTACATCTGAATGCAAATCTGGGGAATTACTTTGTTCCAATAGGAGGAATCTTTTTCAGACTAGAAATCCTTTCAAAGCGCAATTTTTAAACCTTCTGAGAAACACTAGGGTTGAGGGTTTAGGGTAACTAACTTAATTCTAAATAAAATTTAAAGGACTATTATCTGAGAGTTTAACATTTTGTAAACAGGGACACTGGGTTGCCCTGCTTATATCCTCTGCCTAATCAATTATCCCAGGAGAGATGTAACAATACTGTTATAAGACCTGATTGCCTTTCCTATAACATACTACCAACAAATTCATTCAGACCTATGACTAAGATGCTCACACCCATATACATCAGCCCCTAAGCCTTTCTCCTCTGTATACAGGGATTACAATTTTTACCAGGAGGTGGTAAGAACTAAAAGAAAACACAGGAAAGTACCTAGTACACAGGTCCCACCTTCTAATCCCTGGCTCCCAAGGACAAAGCAGCCCCTTCTCTTTATCTCCAGAAGCATTTCATTATTCCCTTGATGATGGTCTGAACATTCTGTGTAGTACCTCACATCCAAACTCCTGACTAATGTCCTGCACACTACACCCTCAATGAATTTCTGTCTCCCTATTTCAAATAAAGTATTTTGGTTTGTATTAAACTACGTTAGAATCCCTATATAGGAAAATTAAAAAATGAAAGAGTTTGTGTAAGGTGCCAGAAAAAAAAGAAAATGCAACAACCAAATATACAAACCTTCTTTAATCCGTAAGTATCCTGCACATAGGAGATCCAAAGAAGAGCCAAATTATCCACAGGCCAATCAATAACTTTTTTAAGAGTAAGCTTATAATTTTTAATCTAATCATTTCTTGGCTCAAGAACCAACTAATTCCCTAGTGTCCAATGAAACAAAACCCATCTCTTCCCTTGGGCTTTCAAGGCCCTGGCACTGCAGCCACTCTTTCCATCCAATGCAATTTTCCCAGGTCTTTCCTCTACAACCAGAATCAGTCCTGTCTCCCAGGTCCCCACAAAAACTATCTTCATTTCTACCTTGGAGCTCATGCATGTAGCCTTCCCAAGTATATTCTCTGTTCTTACTCAGGGATGCAGGTGAACCCACTTGGCTATCGCTAACTCCCCCAGGTTCCCCCCACCCCCAGTACTCCTAGCCACCACCCTTCACCATTCTCAGGCACAACTCAGACAACGTGAATACCTGGGATCTATAAGGGGCCTTGTGTTATCAGCTATCTTTTTCATATGCACATGGCTTAGTCTCCTAACTAGAATATACTTTCCTGGAGGATAAGGAGTATATCTTACTTACTCTTTCATTCACTCATGCATTAAATATTTACAGAACACCTGTAATATATAAAGGATCAGAAATATAAAAAGGAGGGTGCCTGGGTGGTTCAGCGGGTTAAAGCCTCTGCCTTTGGCTCAGGCCATGATCTCAGGGTCCTGGGATCGAGTACCACATCAGGCTCCCTGCTCAGCGGGCAGCCTGCTTCCTCCTCCTCTCTCTCTGCCTGCCTCTCTGCCTACTTGTGATCTGATCTCTTTCTCTGTGTCAAATAAATAAATAAAATATTTTAAAAATAAATAAATAGATAAATATATAAATGAATAAATAAACATAAAAAGGAATTTGCAAGATACAGCTCTTCTCTTAAGGACTTCACAATTTTAGTATGTCCCACAGTACCTAACAGTGACAAGCACATAGCAGTGTTTACCCCTCTGTTTGCTGGAAGGCTAAATGGTAGGAAGCTTGCCATGTGTCTTTTTGCAGCTAATTGATCACCAAAGTAATGAGTCCCCAATAAAGACACCGTAGATAAGTGAATAAAGCTCTTGCTAAAAGAAATGTAGGTTATTTTGTAATTCCTTATCCACAATATATCAATTTTTGTCATCTTAAAACCATCAAGATGTGACTCTACTTGACTCTACATAAATAAAAGGCTAGCTCATCATACAACAATTCTAGGAAAGCATTACTTGAAATTTTTTTCCTTTTTGCTACTGGTTTCTTCTACAGTTGGGAAGTAAGTAAAATCTAATTTGCATTTTTACAACATTTAGGTAGGACATTTTCATTTATATACCATCCAATCAATACTGGTCAATTAGATGTTGTTTGTTAGTGAAGCTAAAGAGAACCATCTAACTCATTTCATAATAATTACAAAACTATCTTTCTGGTTTTACCTATTCCTGGTAGTACATGTTCACTAAATTAACTAATAAACATGAATGATTGGGACTACTGAGTCATCACCATCCTGAAAATTATTCTTAATACCTCTAATTCTCAAAAAAAGCATAGTGAACAAATGTTCTTTTGTAAAACAGCTTTATTTAGGTTTAATTTGCATATCATAAAATCTACCTGTCTTTAGTTGCCAATTTGGTAAGTTTTAATATATTTATATGATTGTGTAACTGCCATCATAACTTAGTTTTAGAGTAATCGCCCCAAAATATTCCGTCAGCTCATTTGCTTACTCCAGCAAAATTGCTTTTCTTTCCTTCTAGGAAAAGGAAATGGCCTTTTGGGAAGCAGAGTTAACAACAGAATGTCCTCATGGAAGAGGATCCGGTCCTGCCCCAGCCCTTCCCAACCAGGAATGAACTCTGGCACAGGACCTCTAAAAGAACCTCAGAAGAGAGTAGCATCCAGGTATAGTGGAATTAACTTCCTTACTGCAAGTGAGCTTTCTTCCTCCAGAGACCATCCTTTACAGCTACCTAAAAAATGGACTGGCCAAAATATTCAATTCTCAAACTTTAGTTTGAAGGGAAATCAAACTGGCATCTGATAGAGGGAAGAATATAAAAAAGTCATTCACACTATATCAAAGCAAACAGAATGTGTAAACAGAGAGACAGGAAACCAAGATAGAAATAAATGGCATGGCTTTGGATTTCTATTGAAAGCACAATACAAAAAAGGAATAAATGTGCAAAAGGCATATGCCAAACTTAAAAGGAAACATAATGTGAGAAACAGGAGTAACTAATTGCTTCAGGAAACAAAGCAACTCAGGGCTAGGGAGAAAACCAATTAACTCAAGAACCCAAAGACAGATGATAAAACAGAATAAAATGGCAAAGAAAGTGTGATAGGTAGCATCTAAGATGGCCCCTAAGAATCTTGTCTCCTGGTTTTAAGGCTTTTCTACAATCCTTTTCCCTTGAATATGGGATGGGTTTAATGACCTGCTTCTAACAAACAGAATGTGGCAGAGGTGATGAGGTGGTATCATGCTGAAGTTAGGTTACAAAAAGGTTGTGGCTTCCATCTTGGGCACCCTCTCCTGCTCTCTCTGAGGAAAGCCAGATGCCATGCTGTGAGGTGCCTACTGGAGAGAGGCTCATGTGTTAAGAAACAGATGTCTCCAGCTAACAGCCAGTGAGCACCTGAGACATCCTGCCAATATCACAAGTGACCTTGAAATCAGATCTTCCCCCAGCTGAGCCTTGAGAAGACTGCTGTTCCAGCTGAGAAATGATTAAAGCCTTGTGAGAAACCCTGTGCAAGAGGCATCTAGCTGATCTGTGCCTGATTTCCTGATCCCTAGAAATGTGAGTCAGCAAATGTGGTTTTAAGCTGCTAAATTTGGAGATAACTGGGTGAACAGGAATAGATAACATGGGGAGAATAAGGAAACAAATTAAGAATCAAAATCAATATTACTTGCTGCCTGAGTGGCTCAATTGGTTAAGCATCTGCCTTCGACTCAGGTCATGATCCCAGGGTCCTGGGATCTAGTCCTGCACTGGCTCCCTGATCAGCATGGAGTCTGCTTCTCTCTCTGCCCCTCTCCTCTGCTCATGTGCACTCGTGTGCTTGCTCTGCCTGTCTCACGCACATCCAAAAATAAGTAAATAATCTTTTTTTTTTTTAAAGATTTTATTTCTTTATTTGACACAGAGAGAGGGAGATCACAAGTAGGCAGAGAGGCAGAGAGAGAGAGGAGGAAGCAGGCTCCCCGCCGAGCAGAGAGCCCGATATGGGCCTCGATCCCAGGACCCTGAGATCATGACCTGAGCCGAAAGCAGAGGCTTTAACCCACTGAGCCTCCCAGGCGCCCCTAAATAATCTTTTTTAAAAATCAATATTATGGAATAAATAACTGAAAACAAAACAGGCAAGAAATTGACAATCCTGAAAATTAATTTACTGACAATCATGGTGATATGGTTTGTATAATCATTTCAGATTAAAAAATAAAAACAACAAGGACTTTAAAACAATTAGAGAAAAGTAATAAATATAGAAGGCAAATGAAAGTAACTTAATAGGAGGACCGATTTCTGAAGTAAGTAACTTAAGAAATGGAACAGGCAAGAGATGAGACAACTAAGAAAATGAGACAACATTGGGTAAGAGACAACATAAGAGTCTCTCTGGAATGAAGAATGAACTGAATTTGTAGACCAAAAAAACACACGTTCCAGAAAAAAAATTTTTTTTTAGAAGATGTGACAGTACTCCAGACTAAGAGATATTTATGAAAATATTTCAGGTATCCAAGAACAAAAAAGCAAGTCATCCATATCATGGGGGAAATAATGGGCTGGCTTTACATTTCTCCACGGCAGTATTCGATGTCAGAAGACATTGGTGAAAAGTTTTGTTATAAGATTCTGAGGGAAAGAAAGTATGAGCCAAGGTAGCATTCAAATATAAAGGCAAATAAGAGACATTCTCAAACATGAAAGAATTCAAAATAAGCAACACCAACAACCCCTTCTTGAGAAACAGTGCTGTTCAACAGAACTTTCTGCAATACTTGCATTAACCCACTGGCCACCTGCGGCTACTGAGTACCTGAAATGTGGCTGGGCGCCTGGGTGGCTCAGTGGGTTAAAGCCTCTGCTTTCGGCTCAGGTCATGATCTCAGAGTCCTGGGATCGAGGCCCGCGTCGGGCTCTCTGCTCAGCAGGGAGCCTGCTTCCTCCTCTCCCTGTCTCTCTGCCTGCCTCTCTGCCTACTTGTAATCTCTCTCTCTGTGTCAAATAAATAAATAAAATCTTTAAAAAATTAAAAAAATTAAAAAAAAAATGAAATGTGGTGAGACTGAAGAATTTAATTTTTAAATTTATGTAAATTTAAGTTTAAAATTAAATAGCCAAACTCAGTTAGTGGCTACCATACTGAAGAGTACAGGACAAAAATGTGATTAATAAAGAACTGAAACACATAAAAATAACAACAAAAAATGGGAGGTGAGGAGAAAGGGTGAGATGCTGTTGCCCTCTCTTACAGCAAGCAGTCAATCCCTGGGGTCTAAGAATGAAATTTAACTTTTAAAAAAAAATGAGTCCAACTGCTTATTTACAAGCTGTTTTAATCTTAGGGATATTTTTTAGGAAATAAAATCTACATGAGAACAAAGTTGAGGTTCAACAATTCCTTATGTTTCAATTCAGCTTTTTTTCCTACTATTAAAGTAAAATTATTACATTTTCTAATTACAGACAGCTATAATATCTAATATTTAACAAAAATGTTTCTTTTTTTTTAATTTTTTTTAAAAGATTTTATTTATTTATTTCACAGAGGGAGAGAGATCACAAGGAGGCAGAGAGGCAGGCAGAGAG